>VXBJ01006294.1:532230-549041 GCA_013400055.1 Nycticryphes semicollaris | reverse complement strand
GCGGGGCCCCGCCGAGGCCGAAGCGCTGAGGCAGAGGCCGAGGCCCAGGTCCGGGCCCGGCGCGGCCGGCCGAGGGCGGTGGAAGGCGGGAAGGGGGAGCCATGGCGGCGCGGGCAGGGCCGGGCTGGCCGCGGGCAGCGGGCGGGGCGCCCCGCGGCGGGAGCACCGCGTACGCTGCCTCCGGGCGCCTCCTTCGAGTGGGTGCCCTCTCACAGACCCTCTGTGGGTGCCCCCCGAGGGTGTCGCTTCATGTCCCCGCATAGACCCTCTGTGGGTGCCCCCCGGGTGGCTGTCCCTTAGTATCCCCCCGCGCACACATATCCTCTGTAGGTGTCTCCCAGGTGGGTGTCCTCTTGTGTCTCCTCACACACCTGTTGGTGCCCCCCAGGTGGATGTCTCCTCGTGTCCCCTCACAGACCCTCTTCAGTTGCCCCCTGGGTGGGTGTCTCCTCAGCCCTTGTGTAGGTGTCCCCCGGGTGGGTGTCCCCTCATGCCCCCTTACACCCTCTGGTGGGTGTCCCCTCATGTCCCCGCACACCCTCTGTGAGTGTCCCATGGTTTGTCTCCCCTCACATCCCCCCTCACGCAGCCTCCAGGTCCCCCTGGGTGCCCCCTCAGACCCCACACCCCGGGGATGGGTGCCCTGGCCTGGGGCAGTGCTGAAGGTTCATCCCACCCCATGTCATCCTCGCAGGGTGACAGCAATCCCAGCGTGTCATTAGCAAAGGCACCTGCTCCCTTTCCTGGAAACTGTGGAAATAGGTTAATAGGAAATAAGTTTGTGTGTGGTGGTTTTTTTTTTTTTTAACGAAGCTGGGAGCTTAAGTGTGTTAATTGCATTTCTTCAAAGATAATTAGGTATTCTAATTTCTGCCTTTTTTTGATCCGTAGCTGCTTGTTCCAAGGAAAAATGTTTTAAATTTATGTTTGCCCTAGTGAATGAGTTGGAGGCCGCTTTAGAAATTGTGAGTTCATTCGCGCGTTTCTGAAGTCGGGGTTCAGCCCCGCGGCGTGTCGGGCTGTTTGGTGCTTCCCTGCTTAGTTCATGGTCAAACACACGCACGGTCGGGAGCGCTGTGCTTGATTATTGACAGAAATCAGACTGAACTATGTTTATTTCGCTAAAAGGTGGAAGTCAAACCAGTGTGTGATACCTCGCTGCAGGTATCAGCTAACGAGGAGGGGGCTGTCCTTGATGACTGCACTTAAAACTTCAGATTCTGCAGGAAGGGTGCTTTGAAAGTCATCACCGCTGAGGAAAATAAGACCAGAAGTGGATGTCCAGAGCTTGGGTTAAAATGTATTCTGCTAAAATGTTCTGTGGTAGAGAAGGAGCAGAAGAAGAGGCAGAAGCGTTATCAGTGGTGTGTTCCGAGCTGACCGCTCTGCAGGCGTCGTGTAGGGCCAGGTTCGGGCTGACCCTGCCTTGGTCGATAAGATTTCGAGAACGTCCTAGTCTGCTCACAAGATGGCAATAAAACTGCTCCCTGAGCACAGGTCCCAGAATAACTCTGACAAAAGCACTTGTTGTGTTAGACAATGTTCTTTGTTGGAGCACTGTGCCCTTTCTAAAACTGATAGAGAATTGTCTTCCCTGGTTGTCTGTTACCTTCTTCTCCTTAGCAAATAAAGAACAAGTTTTAAAGAGTTTAGAACCATTAATTCTCTAAAATATTTATTGCCACTGATTAATTTGAAACCAGGATTAGGGAATAATTGCCAAGGTGGAAGAGGCTTCCGAGGCAGCAGCGTGGCTGTAGGTTGGTAGAGTCCGGTGCCAAGCTGCAGTTGGGGCTCACTGGGTTTGTGTGGGAGACTGTGATTTGGGATTGAAGAACGGCTCAACGGTTGTAGGTTCTTGTTGGGGATGTTGTGTGTCAGCCAGACACTGCTTTGATCCCGCGCAGTGATGCTGCAGGGGAGACCTTCAGCCCTCATGGGACGGCGTGGAAGTTTTGAACTCCTTGCAGAGTTTTCTGGAATTTTTTGGATGGCATTTTCCACTATTGCAGGAAGCAGGGCTTCATTCTCTCTGGGTTTTCCCGCTATAATACAAAGAATAGTTCATAATCTTCGTTGTGCTTTTGCAAACTCTGAAAGATTTGTGTTTACCGAGAGCTTTTATCCTGCAGTGATGCTGGAATGATTGATGTCTCCGGGTTATTGCTGTATAGTATGTTTCAGGAAGAAATAAGCTCCTTTTCCTTCTCTCTGAGCTGCCCCGAGTCCCTCAGCTGTGTGTGTTTAATGCCAAGCTGGAGCTAGTAAAAGCTGTCTCGGGCTAGTGAGTGAGTTCAGGCGTGACACTAACAGAGTTACTCGGCGCTTTGGATAAGAGCTGGTTTGTCTTTCCACCATCTCAGACCATGGACAAGCTTGCTCCACATCCGCCCGTTATACACCATGTGGACACAGCCAGCATTGTTTTCATTGTAAAACTGAAAAGCTGAGCTCTGCGTGGCGGGCGTTCTTTAAAAAAGGGCAATTATGCCAAAGGAAACGCAGGGAGCAGAATATTTTGCAGGGTTCTCCGCTCCCTCCGCTTTGTTACGAAAGATTCCCTTAAAATCATTCTTTCTCTCCTGCCACAAAGTTAATTCTAAAAGCATTCAGTCAGTCTTAGTGCAGAAGGGGATCACACACGTCTGTGTGTTAAAGTGTCATCGGAGTGATTCTTGGTGTGTTTTGAAATACGTGGTTGTTTAGGAGCAGGCACGAAAACACGGGGCGCCCTTTGATGAAAAGAGCAGGAAGAGTTTTGGAAGTGAAGGTAATTACCTGGATGGGACTCTGGTTGTGCCAGGAAATGCTGAAAACCACCAGTGGTGGGTGCTCGGACTTACCCTTAATGGCACAAATGACTGATTTACCTGTTAAATCGATGTAACTGAGGGCTGAAGGTCTCCCCTGCAGCATCACTGCGCGGGATCAAAGCAGTGTCTGGCTGACACTCAGCAACCCCAACAAGAACCTACAACCGTTGAGCCGTTCTTCAAGCCCAAATCACAGTCTCCCACACAAACCCAGTGAGCCCCAACTGCAGCTTGGCACCGGACTCTACCGACCTACAGCCACGCTGCTGCCTCGGAAGCCTCTTCCACCTTGGCAATTATTCCCTAATCCTGGTTTCAAATTAATCAGTGGCAATAAATATTTTAGAGAATTAATGGTTCTAAACTCTTTAAAACTTGTTCTTTATTTGTGAGAGGAGTAACTCTGTGACTACCCAGCACCCTAAGTCTGAGTATTAATAATTTACAATCTCTGTTACCAGGATGAGTATGTGGAACTCCTAGATGATAATGAAAAATATTTTCCTTTTTTTTTTTTTTTTGTAATTTTAGGATGGAAGAGAGACCAGTCTGAAGAACTGTTCCGTTGTGGACTTTGCTGTTGTCTGCTAGAATGTTCCTTATGAATGCTTCTCCTCTGGTTGCTCTTCAAACGAAATGGGAATCCTTTGGACCGGCAAGGAATTGTAGATACCCTGTTTGCTTCTCCGAATCCGAAGGGGACGTCACTAGTGCCTCTGTAAGTGCAAAAGTTCAGATGATCATAAACAACTTGCAAAGCCAAGAGTCTCCCCTGGGTATGAACAATGATTATGAATGTATTATGCAGAAGAAACCAAAGGGAGAAAAGGGCAGCAGTAACAGAGTCGCACCTAACACCGCGTTGCTACGGAAGCATCCTCAATATCCCAAGTGTGGTTGCCCTGCTGATTTGGATGATGCTGAAGCAGAGGAGAACGTGGGGTTTGGGACACTCTTGCTCGATTCCGATAGCGATGATTCTGTGGACCGAGGTATAGAGGAAGCCATTCAAGAGTACTTGAAAGCAAAAGGCAAAAGTGACCAGTCCTTGCAAAGGAATGCAGAGTGTTCTGAAAATATAAGCGGAGACAAAAGGTTTAAGAGAGAATTCTCCCAGAACGAAATGGGTAGTAACCTTCTCCCTGTGAAATTTAAAGCCGAGATGCTCTCAGAAGAGTACCTGTCTGACCACCTGGGAATTAGTAAAAGGCTACAGCCTTCTTCCCCTCAGAGCATCAGCAGCGACGACTCTTTTGAACAAAGCATACAGGCTGAAATAGTGCAGTTCCTCAATGAGAAGAAGCAGCAAGAAATCAATAAATGTGTAATTGGGAAGGATAAAAAAGATTCCCCTGTGAGAGCCGTCCTACAATGCAACAAAGAAATGACAAGCAAAGCAAACTGTGGTGCTATACAGCCAAGTTGTGATGCGCTGCTCTTGAGACACCACCCCAAGCTCCAACAAACCAGCACGCAGTCAGCGAGCTGGCAGCCGAAAACCCAAGGAGAGCCCCGTGACTTCAGCCAAGTGAACCAAGCCTACCTGGAAATGGCCACTGCCAGCCAGCCCTGGCTAGTGGAGAGAAACGAAGAAAGTGGTGCTAATTACTGGGAGGCGAGTGGAGCGCTTACCAAGGAGGGCGTGCACGCCTCTGACTCCAGTAGCGACGATGGCATTGAAGAAGCCATTCAGCTTTACCAGCTGGAGAAAATCAGGAAGGAGGCAGGTCGTGCGACAGACTGTGTCCCTTTGCAGAGGGAACAATTTGACACAAAGGGGATGGCGGACATTTCTGCCAGCCTGACGATTAGCTCAACAAAAAGTGCCTCACCAGAAATCCCTAAAAGCCCTATAAGCAACAAGAGAAAAGAAATCAATTCAAAGCCAACGGAATTGGAAAGCACCAGCAATGAATTCAACCAGCTGTTCAAACCACTGAAAAAAGCCAGACATTTTGCACCTCCGGACAACAAGATTGCTACTTGTGAGCTCACGTTGCAGGCCTCTTGCAGAGCAGACACATCTGCAGAGCTCATGTGTGCGGAAGCTATCCTCGATATTTCCAAAACAATCATGCCACCCCAAATGGGAAGTGACAACAAATCGCTTGCTGCAGACTCTTTCTTTTCTCCCCAGCTCCTCTCCTCCTCCCGTGGCGAAAGTGACAGCAGCCTCGTGGACAGTGATGACAGTATAGAGCAAGAAATCAGGGCTTTTTTGGCTCTGAAAGCACAGTCGGAAAGCCTCGGAACAAAGCCCGTCAGCCTGTCACACTCCATCCAGATGCCTTTGCCTTCTGATCAAAACAGCCTCAGCAGTACCCTCGAGCCTTCTCTTCCTAAATCTCTAAAGCTCTCACTCAGTCGTAAAAGGAGACTTAAAAGGGAAGGCAGAATAGCGAAACGGGGTCCGTCAAAGCCGCCTGAACAGCCAGAGACAGGACTTTTCCAGCCAGGTAATTATTCCAAATTTCCTGTGCTCCAAGAAGGATGTGCCCTGAGCAGCCCCGTGGAAATCTGTGCTGCTCCAAGGCTCAGTGGCAGAGAGACCGGGCAGCCGCAGCTGGTGTCTTCTGGATTATCTGCATCTGTCAGCAGATGTGTGGCCTTGGACCCTGTAAACCCTTTTATGCAGGTTCAGAGCAGCGCAAGAAAACTTACGAAAAATACCACCCCAAGTCAGGAGAGGGATGGTTCGGAAGATGAGAGCAGTTCTCTGGATAGTGATGAGGACCTGGATAGCGCTATCAAGGACCTTTTACGGTCTAAAAGGAAAATAAAGAAGAAGTCCAAGGACCAGAAAGCTCAGTGCAAGAAGAGAGTCAGGTTTAGCGAGGCGGACACTCAGCTGCTGGATGAATTTAGTAGCCTCCAACAGAACGAGTGGAAATGTAAAAACCCTGAGCTACTGAAAAGCTGCCTCTCAAAACCTAGAAAAGCTGTGAAAGAGACTGCCATCAGAAACCCCCCCGACAAACTCAGCGGTGAGAAAACAGAAACCATGAAGAACGTGGAGTTCAACTTACACCTTAAGAAAGGCTACAAACCTAAACCGACTTCAAACCAGAATAACCTGCGGGGAGCTAAAAATAGGAAATGTGCTTTCAGAGCTGCGTCAGACGCTGATGACAGCAGTTCAGTGGACAGCGATGACAGCATCGAACAAGAAATTAGGAAGTTTTTGGCAGAAAAAGCTAAAGACTCTGCAAACAACTCGGAGGTACAAAAAGATGACGCGACTCTGGACCTATCGAACGTGACCAGGCAAAGTGCTAATAAAGGGAAAGCGAAGCAACAGCCGGTGGAAAATGAGATTGACCCCGTGCTGGGTCAGAGCAGAATGCCTGAGGTATCTCAGCAAAGTGAGGAGTCGAAGAACTCTGAGAGAACAGAAGGGAAAAGTGCAATGCTCCAGGGCAGCGGGAAATCCGCTTGCTCTGCAGAGAATATTAACCTTCCTACTACTGGTCAGCCAAAAGCTAAGCAAGGAGGGGAGGGGGTTAAAGGTGTTGCTGCTGCTGAGTTACCCGGCGGTGCAGCAGGTAAAAAGGATGTCCCCAACACAGAGCCTGAGCAGAAACTGCTTCCACCGAAACCCAGCAAAAACGAAGGTTGTAAAGCAGAAAAGTCGAGGTCGAAAAGGAAGAACACCTTTCACCTAAAAATTTCGAGTAAATTTATTGCGGGTCTGAAATACGCTCGGGACAGGAAGAAATCCCTGCTTTTGAACAAAAGGCAGAAAGCGGAGCGTTTGCTCACCCAGAGCAGTGTGTTGGGAGCGGGGGTAACTTCCCAGGACACGGATGTACTTCAGCAGGGGAGAGGAGCTCCCTTGGCAAAAGGTGACTTTAGCAGGGAGTGTACGACAGCAATAAAAGAACCCAGTTCTTCTCTGAAGCTCGCTGTGGAAGCGTCAAGTCCCCAGACCTGTGAAAGACTGGGGGCTGCTCCTGTGTGTGTCAAAGAGGCAGCGGAGGGTTGCAGAAAGGCTGATGCTCCAGGAGAGCGGTCGGATTCGCGCTCGAGTCTCCTCTCGCAGGAGCTGAGCGCGGCAGCAGTGAAAGCAGATAAGGTTTGCAGGGAAACATCCAAAGCTGAGACCACGCAGGTGCGGATCCAGGAAGGAGATATCCACCAAAGCAGCTGGGCTGGTTCAAATTTAGATCCCCCACGCCCTGAACATGGTATGGCAGTGGTGAAAGCAGATAACGTGAGCAGAGACACGTCCCAGCAGAGCGTACAGGCGGGCACCGAGGGGGAGCATCACCAGCAGGACAGGAGCCCAGACCCAAGTTTAGGTTGCCCACTGCGGGAACTAAACGTGGCAGCGGTGACACTGGCTAAAACTAGTGGAGGAGGGTGTATGGATAACAGTGTGCAGGTGTGCATTAAGAGAGAGGAAGTGATCTGCCAGGATGGTGAGGGGCAGGAAGAAATTCAGGGCTCCAGCTCCAGTTTGGAAGGACAAACCCCTGTCCTGCAGAACAGGGAAACTGCTTGTGAAATGGGCCAAGAGCAGGAAGTTTTAGGCAAAACCTGGGCAGACTTTACTGACGTACCTGCAGGGGACTGCCCAGATTCCCTCTTGAAAAGAAAGGTTTCAAATATGTAAGTACACCTTTTTTTTTTTCCCTTTTTTTTCTTTACAGTAACCATCTTTTGAGACAAACCCTCCTTGTAATTACTTTCTAAAACTTGAGAGGTGAAAGCAGAGACAGTGGGGAGACACTGCTACCTGTATATCATACACACACGAATGTGAAAAACGCCTCTATTTAACAGGGATGTCATGGATAAACATACATAGGTTTTGTAGAATTTTGTAAATTATTTAAAGTGCTCTAAGGAAATATTTTTTTATAATGATTTTTTAGGGCTTGCATTACTACAGGATGCTGTGGTTACTGTAGATAAGATCCTGGCTAATCACGCTTTAAATGATGAGGCCCCTAATCGTATAGCAAAAGGGAACCTGTTTGTTTGGCAATCTGTGAAGAGGCCCGAGGAAAACACAGCGTTTAATTAGCTGGGCTAGACTTGTGAAGGAGATTATCTGACATCTGTTCACATTCGAGCTGCCTTAGGACAATCCTGTGTCCTGGTTTTACGCTGGGGTCTCGATTCTCCCACCCTGGGGAGTTCAGGGGGGGGGGTGGAACTCCAGGGAAGTCAGCGTAGCTGGAAGAGGGGGAAAGATCCCTCCTTGCAAAGACACAAATGCAAACCCAGGTGAATGAAGTGGATCTGTCTGTCTGCACGTCCTGTGGTTAAAAACAACCTCAGCAGCTGCTGAAAGTTCTGAATCCCAGAAACCTGCCGCGAGCGGATGATTCCAAGCACAATTGCGGTTTGAGGGAAAGCGAAGGAGCTGTGTGTTGGGACGACGTGATTTCTGTGGATTTGTCTCAATTTATGTTCTGTTGGGCCTGCAAGGCTGCAACAATTCCTCAGTATTCTCAAGTCTGCAGTTACCCCAGAAGTGGCTTTTTTTGGTTTCCTGAATGAACTTTCTTGAATCGAGTGCCCTTACTTTCCTCTTTTTCTTTTTTTTTTTTTTTGTTTTTCAAAAGTGGTTTCTAAAATGTTACATTTCTGTGAACTTCTTCTCTTTTCATTTACAATTTTTGTGCAATAGAACAAAGCTGAGTTTGCTGGAGGAAGTCCCTAATGTAAATGCCAAGGATATTTTCAGCACTCTTCTTTTGTACCGGTAGCGCTTTCTCTGCCAGAATAAAGCATTTGGGGTTCTGGTTATTTTTTTTCCCATTACTATCTTTTTATTTGTACTGACTTTAAATAGGATTGAAGTAGCACATTCATATCACATCACACACACAAAAAAAAAGTGCCCCCATGCTGGTTTCACTGGAAAAAAAAAAAGAAAATCAAAGAAAAAAGTGTGGATTTAAGCCGTTGGCTGGTTCTTTCCTTTTCGTTTGCGTGAAGTCCTTGGAGGAGTTTGTTCTTACATCTCGTCCCTGTGAATTGATCCAGTAGTCTCTTTAGTCTTACAGAACCTCTTTCAGCCAAACTCCCACTCAGTGTCACTTTATTTCTCGGTCACTTCGACAGTCTTCCTGGAGACTGGCCTTAACGGTGCGAAACGGAGCAAAAGCAGTCAAGGAGGGATCCAGTATCACATAAGTGTTGGCAGAATATTGGCCAACTACAGCGTAGCATAGAGTAGAACGAGTACCTGTGGCTTGTAGAGAAATAACCCACAGCCTTTGTGTGTTTATACTGGTGTGCAGTTACATTTTTCCACATGTTTATAGCGGTCACTTGACATTTCTTAACTATCCATCCACCTTTTTGTAGGCCTTGGGTTGGCTGGATGGTCGGTTGAAGAGATCCGTGTGCTAAATCATCTCATTTTTGTGGTAGGATACCTTGGAAAAAGTGGTTTGGGGTTGGGTTTGGTTTTTTCCCCCCTTAGCTCACGTGCCTGCAGCCCGTCTATTTTTATCTGCCTTGATTCCCTTGCAGGATTTGAGCCTTTTGTTTGGCATAGGTAAATAGGCTGGTATTTTAAAATAGAAGGTTTCTGAGTACCTTGCTTTAAAAGGATTAAACTGTACACTTAATTTTAATAGAGATGATGGAAGCGCTATGTACTGTTTGTATAAAAATAAGCTGAATGTTTCGCCTCAAAAGTTTGCAGTAAATCAACATTAAGACTTCAAAGGTGTCTTGTGCCCCTGTCGACGTGTCTGTGTTTTCTCAGTGCTACTTGTGAGCTGATTCACTTTCAGTTAAGACGCAATTCCCTTTACCTTGTGCTTTAAATAAAACCTGATTTCAAACGGCACTTTTTAAAATTGATAAACTTGATTTGTATATAGGAAATGGTGTACATTGCTAAGTTTATAATGTTTAATAAACGGGGTTCTGACCATGGACCGTGAAACCAGAGTCTTCCTATGGTTTTGTGTCATCGTCTCTAGTGAGTGGCACTTTTGTGTTACCTTCTTTTCCCTCCTGACCGTAGTCTGAAGATGTCATTTCCTTGTGCCAGTATCACTTGTGAGTGAAGACAATCCTTGAAGACAGTCCCAGAGTTTGCTTTTTGATTTTTTTTTTTGAATCTTTAAGACCTGCAGTTTGTCTCAGTTTGATAGTTACAGCCTCATGTAGTTTTATCTGCAAACGTGAAAAATCTCTCTTCTCAAAATACGGAGTAGAAAGAGGGCGTTTGGGGTAGATTGTCTCTGGTAAAATGTGCCATCTTTAGGATGATATTTTGAATTTGTACCAGCTGAACAAACAGGACACTATTTCTTAAGGGAAAGTAAAGACAAGGAAAATACAGCTTTGGGCTAAGTGTGGGAAGTGTCACCGGGAGCAAATCCATGTGTCACCCTGGGGCTGGTGGCAACTGAAGCTCACGTGTTGCTCCCTTCTCTGTGAACCTCGGGGGAAGTGAACTGGATAAACTTGGTCTGATACAGCTCAAGATACGGTCCATATGAAGGTGATGGAAGGTACTCTGCCTGCAAAACTGCTCAAAAGCACTGGTTTCAGGTTAAGCAATAAACAAAAAAAAAAAAGGAAGAAATTAAGATAAGGAAGAAAAGAAGCGGGTGGTTTTAGATAAAGTATGAAAACAGGTGGAAAATATGTGACAAAATTGACTAAATTTATATTTCTAAGAGGCAGTCTTATCCCTAAATTCTTCCACCTGCAGAAAAAGCTGTGAATAAAACTCTGTGTAAAGTTGTCACAACTGTTTGTATTAATTCAGCGCTTTATGTTATTTTTTCCTTTCAGGAGAAGAAAGGGAAGTTGTAAGAAGCTCGAGGTGCTGTCTAGAGTCTGACAGAAGCATAGCAGTGAACGATAGAGGGTTGATTATTTGTTTTCATGCATTGGAGAGTTTAAAAAGTTAGCTTTTTGGGCCTGTTTCTGCTTGGCATATTTACCTGCTCCAATGGATCGGTGGGTTTCCAGCAGAGGTGCGTTCAGCCTCTTTGAGGGGACGGGAGGCTTTGCGGTGAGAACTGGAATGGTTTGGTAGCCACCAGTGAAATCTTGCTGCTGGGCCCAGGAAGGGGTAGTTAGGCTGGGCTTTGAATGTTTAGAAATGAAAAATAAAACATAAAATAGCACAAGTGCAGACCTGCCCGGGTTTGGACTTGAGGTTTTTGCTTGGTGACGTTATTAACTCAAGGTCATAGCTCTGCAAGTGTGTTTAAAGAGGTCGTTGTCGTGGTTCCTGGCTGTTTAGAAGCCTAGATAAAAATGTCACTAATAGGGAATATTTCCAACACGTGGTGACTGTCACTTGCAGTGAGATTTGGACATGCCATCACACTCCTTGGGGGTTTTTATTTTATATTATTTATTTTTTTAGCAAACAGCTGGAGCAGCAGTATGCTCAGTTTTAATACGTACTTACCTGGATGTTCTCCCTGTAAGGCAGGATCCTTTCTCATCCCTGCACAGACAGATTAGTTTCTCTTCAAGACCAGTTTTTGAGCAAAACCTACTTAAGGTTTCCCTTTTAGCACAGTTTCACTCTAAATGACGCGGTTCCACTGGCTGTGTAACTACAGCTGTTGCAATAAAACTTCAGAAAGCATTTTCTTTTCGATCAGTTGTCTTTATTTGAATAATTTCTTAAAACACTCTAGTTTGGAGAGGTAAGAAAGATGAATGTGCTCCCTACAAGAAATCCAAAGGCTCATGCAGTTTGGTTATTCATTAAATAGTACAGAAACGGTTTTAAAGTCTTAATTTTTAATGATGTGTGGTACGTGAGCCAAGGGTTTAAAGGAGTGTTCGTGATGGAGAAAAGCTGAAGGGAATATATATGTATTTATCTATGTGTATGTTGTTCTGGCAGTTACAACTACGTGCTGCCCAGAAATGAAGTAGAATGGTTCATATGAGCTCGTTTAACTGACCTTTAACCACGTGAAATCTTTCTAAATTCAGATATTACTCCTCATAACACTCATCCCGTCACTTAGTTATTTTCATCTCGTACCAAAATGTGTGTGTTTCCTGACAAATTACTGACCTGGGTTTCGCTGACACAGGTTTAAGCTGCTTTTTGGGTTGGTTTTTTTTTTCCCCTAAAGCTAAACTTGTGACCTTAATTGGACAGGAGCCCTGTTAAAAAAGCAATTAGGTAAGATGGTTTGGGGTTATTCTTAGAAATGCACTGCTACCTTTCCCTGGTTAAGTCTGTAGCTATTCACCACATCGTGAGAGCAAGTCCCACGTCACCAAGATGAAAGGGGTTTTTGTTTCCAAGAGAGGAAAAGCTCATTAAATCCTGACTCGGGTGGTTAATTGTGGGAAGCACAGGTTGATCTGCGGCTGATTGTTGTACCCTCTGAGTTATTTTCCCGAGGGTCTACAAGGGTTTTACTCTCTGCGGTGCAAACAGCTCGGGTTTTCAGCATCTCTTGAGTGGTTTGGAGGCTGCTGGTGCTTCAGGAGGCAGTGATCAGCCGGCACTAATTGTCCTGCTAATCTTCACCGAGGCAACACTGGGTGAGAAATACCAAAAAAAAAAATAAATACTGAGCTTATTAATAAACTTTGGGTTTATTCCCCAAAGCTTCGGGGAGCAGCGTGACGGGAAGGTGTGCTGCCCAGGTTTGCTTTCGCAATCACTGCATCCCCACACACTCAAAGGCGTGCTGAAAAGCAAAATTATTGATATTCCCGACGAAAATACCCTTAATCTCGTGGAGCCACGACGTGGGGCCTCCTGTCACCCTGTCAGCTGGGGCTTAGTGACAGATACAGGGTAAGGTGAGCTCTGGGTTTTTTGCTCACACGTGGGTTGTTGGGGTTTGGGGGGGGTGGTTTTTTTGTGTATTTGGGGTGGGTTATTGCTATTTTAACTGGGCAGCCAGCAGTAGACTGGCTTCACGTTGTCATGGTCACTGGTGCAGGTCTAACAGCAGGACGGGCCGCTGGGGTTGTAGCTGGGATGGAAGTTGAAGTGGTCGTAAGCGGTGATGAAGTTGTCTGGGCCGGTGACGTGGCTCTTCTCCAGGGAGGTGTTGAGCCCGTTGTCTTTGTACATGCCACACTGCCCCAGCTTGTTGGAAAAGGCGTGTGAGGTGACGTGGAAGGAGGTCTGTGAGAGAGAGAAGAGGGGAGGAAGATGGTTGAAATGCACCAAGAGCACCTGCTGTGTGCTTGGGTGCAATGGTAAGGGCACTCCATCTGCTTTGGGGAGTTCATTGCCCACCCCCGGGGCATAGAGGGATGGTGAGCAACCCTGCTGAGAAGGACTTGGGGGTGCTGGTGGGTGACAAGCTAGATGTGACCCAGCAATGTGTGCTGGCAGCCAAGAAAGCCCCCCACATCCTGGGCTGCATCCCCAGCAGCATGAGGCAGGGGGGGGAGTGTTCTGTNGGGTTCAAGGCCAGGTTGGAGGGGGCTTGGAGCAACCTGGTCTGGTGGGAGGTGTCCCTGCCCAGGGCAGGGGGTGGCACTGGGTGGTCCCTTCCCTCCCAGACTACGTGGAGTCTCTGTTGCAGACACCAAAACCCGGAGATTCATCTCCCAAACGCCCGGCCAAAGCCGGGGGGTGCCACCATCACCCCGCACCCCCGACCTACCGGCACTTCGTGCACAGTGGGGGCTCTGCTGCCGTAGGTCTGGTTGGTGGTGCGGTACAGGGGGTGCGGCTCCGGTTTCCTGCGGGGGGAGAGCACAGGGTGGGGAGCGGGTCGACCGGGGGGCTCGGCGGGACCGGGCCGCCGCGCTCGCCCGGGGTCGGGACTCGGTAGCCCGTCTCACCCGTAGCCGCGGAAGCAGGCTGGCTGCTGGAAGCGTTCGGGCAGCCCGGGGCTGGTGCGGTACCAGTCGCTGGTGCGGGGAGCGGGACCGGCCGCGGCCTCCGGGCGGGACATGGCGGCGGGGACGAGCGTTGCCAGGCGACGGGACGCGGAGGGCGGGCAGCGACCGCTCCGGTCCCGCCCCGCAGGAAGCGGAAGGAGTCTCCTGACCTTCCTCCTCGTCTTCCTCCCTCTCCTTCTGCTCGCCCAGGCGGGGAGCATGGCGGTGCCGCGGCTCCTAAGGGCAGGTGAGCGGGTCGTCGAGCCCAGCCCAGCCCCGCCGAGCCCGGCCCGGTCCCTCCGTGTGAGCCCCGCGTTTCTCTCCCCGCAGCAGCCCCGCGGCTTTACAGCAACGTCCCGGTTCCGGTCCCGGCCCCGGCCACCCGGCCCCACGGTGAGTGCTGTCGCCCACCGGCACCTGCCCCCGGGAAAAGGTGGGGGGTGTCCCCCGAGCCGGACCCCCGGCACCGGGTGCCAGACGATGAGGAGCAGTGTCCTTGCCGTCACCAGGCCCTCGCTGTGCTCATCGGGGGCCTTTCTCCATCCCCTGCAATCACAACAGCAGGGAACAGCGAGGAAACAGTGTTTTAATAAATAAACAATTTTAAACCAATAATCAATAAACGGCGTTTGTTTAATCTTTTCCCCTTTCTCTCAGCTGCAGATGACAAGGTGCTCTCGGAGCCTCTCAGCCACCCTGACTTCTTCAACGTGAAGGAGCTCTTCACCCTGAAGGATCTCTTCAATGCTCGGGTGCACCTGGGGCACAAGAAGGGATGTCGCCATAGGTGAGTGACACCTTGGCGTGATCCAGCCCTTATTGACACTGGAAGTGTTTCCCCAGAGCATGTGAGCCTCTGGGGGTTGGTCTGGGTCGATGTGCCCCTGCAGACCCACATCTCTTCCCTGGGCAGAGTTACTGCCCTGCAGAAGTGCAAGGGCTGTGCTCAGCATGGGCACAGATGGGGTGTGGGATCTGCGCCCCCCAAGCCTGGCTGGGACAGATGCTGCAGAGAGCTCCTCTGGTTCCAGCTGGGAGTTGGGGTGTGGGGAGGTTTCCATGGTACCACACCACATTCAGAAATGCTGCTGGAAGCCTGTAGCACCCCGTCCCTCTGTTGTCCCCTTGTGTCGCCCTCCCTCTGTCCCCACAGGTTCATGGAGCCATACATCTTCGGCTGCCGCTTGGACCAGGACATCATCGACTTGGATCAGACGATGGAACACCTCCAGCTGGCTCTTAACTTCACCGCCCACATCGCCTACCGCAAGGGCATCATCCTCTTCATCAGCCGCCGGCGGCAGTTCTGCCACCTGGTCGAGAAGACAGCGCAGGAGTGCGGGGAGTATGCCCACACCCGCTACTGGCAGGGCGGCCTCCTCACCAACGCACACATCCAGTTTGGGACCGGCGTCCGCTTGCCCGACCTCATCATCTTCCTCAGCAGCCTCAACAACGTCTTCGAGCCCCATGTGGCCATCCGGGATGCTGCCAAGATGAACATCCCCACGGTGGGGGTGGTGGACACAAACTGCAACCCCTGTTTGATCACTTACCCCATCCCCGGGAACGACGACAGCCCCACCGCCATGGAGCTGTACTGTAAGCTCTTCAGGATGGCCATCATCCGCGCCAAGGACAAGAGGAGACAGAGCGAGGTCATTGACGAGCTGCGGAGCAAAGCGGAGGGCAAATAGAGAACGAGGGACAGGCTCAGCCATGCCCAGAGGCTTGGTGATGGGCGTCCTGCTCCGCTCCCGCTGGCCCTGCACCCAGAGCACCAGCTTTTGGTGGAGCCGGGCTGGTTGTGGAAGGGATCTAGCAGCTCCTCCACTGCTCAGAGGTCCCATGGTGGTCTCTCCAGCTCAAAATAAAATTACCCAGAGTGATGTGAGGGGAGATGTGGCCAGGGCAGAGCCATCTCCTGTCCCTTTTGGAAGGAGGTGCCTCTTGTTCTGTGGCCTTCCTGTTCCTGAGCTTGTGATCTCACCTGAAACCACTCATATGTCACTCTTCTTCTTGATGAATAAAGGTCACTGTGATCCTTTTCTTTCTTCTCTTGTGAAATGGAAGGTACAGGGGAGCCTCTGGCAAGTTTTGTGGTCTCAGGAAGGGGGGTGAAGGGTGTTCTCAGCCTGGGGACCCTCGGGAATGTTGCATGGCAGTGGCAGGAGGGGACGCAAAGCCGTCTGCAGCATTGCAGGGTTGGAGGATCCTCGTTTTGTCCCAGGGTCCAAACTCTGCCACCACCACGGGGAGTGGGAGACTGCAGGATGCGCCCGAGAAAGGGGAAACCCAGCCCCTAACCACACGCCTTGTGTTTCTGCGGGAGGGCTTAGGGCTGGGGGTCCAGGTCCGTGTCACAGAATCACCGAATCTCAGGGATTGGAAGGGACCTTGAAAGATCATCCAGTCCAATCCCCCTGCCAGAGCGGGAACACCTACATCAGGTCACACAGGAACGTGTCCAGACGGGTTTTGACTGTCTCCAGAGAAGGAGACTCCACAACCTCTCTGGGCAGCCGGTTCGGGGCGGTGTCGGCCGTCCTTGTCCCCCTGCGTCCCTCTCCGGTGTCCTGGGCCGCTCCCTGCTCTGCGTCCTCCCGCCCCGCAGGGGGCGCTGGCGGCAGCGAAGGAGCTGCCCAGCCTGTCCCCGCGCCGCTTCCGCCCGCCCGCCCTATATAAGCGGAAGGCGGGGGCCGCCCCATCCTTTTCGGCGGGAGGCTCGGTGCGGGCATCTTGGGCGTCCCGCGGCACCGTGTGGTGCTCTCCGTCCTGGCGGGGCAAACGGAGCGTCTCCGGTTCTGTCGGTGCCGGCTGAGGAGGGCTCTTTTGAGCAGGGCCTGTGCCGCCCCCAGCGCCGGCCGCATCGCCTTTTCGCGCGCTGTGTTGTGGCGAAGCTTCTTCAGGCCGGGTCCTGATGGCGGCGGCCGGTTTCGCTGCTCCTCGTCTCCCCTGGTCGCTGAACAAGGGAAGGCTGCGGCGTGAGGAGGTGGCTGCGGACCGGCAGAACCCCCTGTGCTGGGGGAGGAAGGCGGGATGGAGGTACGGGGGGGCTCCCGTGTCCGGCTGGTTGGGGTGGCCTTTACTGGTCCGGGGTGACCCCTGGGAAAATGGGGGTTTAGTCTGCGCCCCCTCCCCGCGGCTGTGGGCCTCGGGGGGACAAACTGTGCCCCTCTCAGCCACATGGGACACACC
>VXBJ01006294.1:521857-532205 GCA_013400055.1 Nycticryphes semicollaris | reverse complement strand
GGGGGGGGACGGACGACGACCCTCGGGACACCATCCGGTGCTCTTTGAACTGTGTTGGGCCTAGATGGGGTATAAAACTGATGTGGAGGAATATATTAGTAATAAGGTAAATAGGGCTGCGATCCCATTAAAGGAGGGGAGGAAAATGGGGGGCTGCTGCCTTGGCAGGTGAATCTACTCGGTGAATCCACTCAGCAAATGATATATGGGGTTGGGTGGTTTTTTTTAATTAAGTTTTAGTCTTCCGGTTTTCTTTGCAGTGGCGTAGTTAACAAATAAGGGCTTTTTTGTCTTATTTTCAGCCTGGCAGAAGACAAAAGGATGAAGTGAAAACGACCACGTGTCTTGAAAAACCAAGGGTAAGCGGTGCTTAACGCGGAGGAGACCTTTAATACTGCTGTCTGAGTAGGTGGTACAATCTTGCTCCTACAAATACGTGTAATTATCACATTTCTCAGTATTTGGGGGTCGTTGGTGGGGTTTTTTTTGTTGGTTTTTTTTTTTTCAACCTGCCACAGGCGTTGCAAAGGTGGCTGCTGTGGCATCTTTGTGTCATTAGGTGGCAGAGAGGGACAGGCTATGTTCTACGCTCGTTTGCTCTGCAACCCGTGAGCACTCAGAGTGATTGATAGCCTGACATTCTTCATAATACATATTTGTGGGGTTTGTTTGGTTTTAATCGCCTTAAATGGGAGATGTGTAGAAGAGAAGGGTGTTCTGTTTGGCCTGCAGTAGGTTTGTAGCAGGAAGGCTGTGTGTGGCTTTCTGATTCTTTAGCCTTGAAAATGGTAGGATCCTGTTGGAATAGTGTTAGAGAAGAATGAGTCCGAGTGGTCTGTCTAAAGCCACGTGGCAGGTTGGTGACATGAGTGGGAGCATGGCCTGGGAGTCACACGCTGGTGGCTACAACCTTTTTCCTCTTTAGCATTCTCATACTGGGCTTTTCAAGCTTCTGTTGTCAGCAAACCATATCGCCAGGCTTTGAAGCATGTCTAAATATAGAAAATTAATCCTGTGGGTACTTTCTGCTTCTTTTTCAGAGGCAGCCGTGTGCTGTGACGGACCCAGGATGTCTTGAAGAGCCAAGGTGAGCAGCAGGGGGTGGAAATATTGCTGTGGAAGAGCTTCCTGCCCCAGCTCGTGTTGCAGATGTGGCTGCAGTGCCATGTTTGTGTCATTGGGTGGCAGAGAGGAAAAGGCCGTGTCTTTGCTAGTGCTCTGGAACCTGTGGGCACTCAGGAATGATGAGCAACCTGACAATTACTTCTTGATCTTACTGTTTTGTTTCGGTGGGCTTTTTTCATTAATTTTAAATTGTGAATGATGGTCAGGGTGCAGAAAGTACAGTGTGACAGTGTGACCTTGTTTATGTGAGAGATGGGAGCTCTGACTGGCTTTCCTGCCGTCATGTTCTACGCTTCAGAAGTGAAACTTGTATGTTTTACTCACATGCCATGTTAAAAAGCTAATTCAGGTTTCTTGCATATCATAGCTCTTATTGTTAGGGAGGAATGGCAAACTCCAGGGTTCTTTATTTTGATAGTCCTGAGTCCTTGGAGATTTGCTCTCCTGACATATTACTGTCTTTATAGAGGTCGGAGACAAAGGAGGTTTCTGTGCCTGAAAGTTGGAATTGCTCAAGAGACTCAAGAGATGAGCAGCTTGGCACTGGTTTCCATGTACTGCTCTTTCTCCAGAGACTTGGTAGAAGATGGAGCAGATTTCCTGTAAAAAGCAGTTAAAATGATGCCAATTTTAACTGCATAAGGAGGGGGGGGGAGATCCTTTGGTAGTTTTTTGTTTGTTTTGAGGGGTTTTTTTGTGTGTGTGTTTTCAAGGACGAATAGAAATGACAGCTCTATTCTTAAATTCTGTTTATATACATGTAAATAGTTGGGTGTGGATTTAGCATGGGGAGAAAATTGCACCCTGTTTCCCAGCATTAATAAAAAACTCAGCCAAGAACATCTTGACTTCCAAGGGAGCCGAGTTAAGTTGGACCAGAAGCTGCAATCATCAGTTTTCTGAGATGCAACTTTAAAATCCTACTGGTGGGGGGAGGGGGGGAAGAAAAACAACCAAACCAACCAACCCCCTCCCCCAAAAAAACCCCCAAACTGAAGTTCTTTTTTTCTTCTTACAGTTACTTTTGAGAACGGCACCGAGTTCTGGAAAAACTTGGTTCAGATGGTGAAGGTGGGTATGAGTCAGTTCTTGGAAACGTAGGAACCCTCAGTGTGTTTCCAAAACAGTCACTGGGTTGGTACAACCTCGTCCCTCCTGGCTTTTTGTGAGATGTGGGCAAATAAACCAAAATGAAATAAAAAGCTACTAGTGTGTACTTGGAGAAGGAGGTTTTTAATCCTTTTTTGGCTGACAGACCCCTGCTTCAGGTGGAAACCTTTCAGGTTCCTCTGTTTTACTAATGCAGTGATTTATTTTTTTTGTTGTTAGCCATGTTAAACACTCTTCTGATGAACTCTTTGTACTTCTCTTCCTCCCACTGCCTTTCTCAGCTCCCCAAGTGCATCCTTTTCCAGGGCAGCTGAGGGTCGGAACGAGACACTTTTGCTGAGAGCTCACACCGTGACGTGTACTCGAGTGCCTGCCCCACCAGAACAGGCACTGGAACCGCTGTGGCCTGACACCAGATGCTACTGGAAACACATGCTTGTGTCACAGACGTGCAAGGCAACAAGATTGTGTGTTAGGAATAATGGTGAAAAAAAAGAAAAGGAAATAAAAAGCACAGAGATATCAATATATCCAAATGGCTGTGGGTGTCACTGCCCTCCCTGGGGTGACATGGTGCAGGTGAGCACTGCTGTCGCTGAAAGGAGTGAGGAGGGAAGCTCTGGCTGCAGAATGGATGCTGGTGTGAAACTCTTGGGGGAGAGGCTTTGCGGTGACTGATAGCTTGGCAGAACCTGGCAGTGCTGAGTGGTGGGAAACGCCCTCATTAAGTGGGCATTATGAGGGCCAAAGGTGCCATTAGCCACGTGGGTAACTGCTGGCTGCAAAACGAGCCATTTAATTGGGAAAAGTCACTGGCTACCAGCAGTGGCTTTGGAAAAGAAAGCTAATAAGGTTGTTGGGGGTACGGTTGTGCAAAAAGGCCAGCCTGAAGAAGTGATTCTGCCATTTAAATTTCTTCTTCTAAGCCTGGAGGACGGATTTGAGGGGGTTTTGTGGGTTTTGTATTTTTTCTCATCAGACTTGACTCCCATCAAGGGTCCTACAGGGGTAGTGAGTGCTTAATGATGCTCTTCAGAACTTCACGGTGTGAGCCATGGGCTGGCTGTTACAATTCTAATGGCATTTGCTGTTAACAGTCTTCCCAAGACCGAGCAGCAATCCCAGGCTACGAGTATTGCTTGACTCAAAGAATTAACTGGCTCTGAGCTGTGGAAAAGATGAATGTTTTTCTATTAAAGTGGTTGGGAGAGAAATTAAAAAACCTTGCTGCGTTTGAACTTAACCCTTCATCAGTCAGAGCTGATTTATGCCTTGGATTTGAACACAGGAATAAGCCCAACTTTTCTTTCTCAGCCTTATTAACAGCTCCTCTCTGCACTGGGGTTGGCAAACTTGCCTTTGATTTTTCGGGAGCATAAGAGTGAAAGAGTAACCAAGCTCTTGTGTTAAATTACCGCTTTCCTCCACTTGCCAGAGTACACTCTGCCTGCCCAGAAGATACATATTTTATCTTTTTTTTTTTTCCCCAAAAACCTTTCTCACCTAGTGGCAAAGAATCTCTCCTAAATTAGTCTTAATTTGTGAGTTCCATCTGCTTCTGTCACTGCTTTAGGTCCTCATCCACACGAGTTTGCAGACACTGCCCAGAGTGACCAGAGCAAGTGCCAGTTAC
Organism: Nycticryphes semicollaris; assembly: GCA_013400055.1. Lineage (NCBI taxonomy): Eukaryota > Metazoa > Chordata > Aves > Charadriiformes > Rostratulidae > Nycticryphes > Nycticryphes semicollaris. Next base: position 528,337 of record VXBJ01006294.1, on the reverse strand, counting down.
AGTGTCCCCTGGTTGGGAAGTGAGTTGCTTTCTGAAGTTTTCCCTGTGAATCATCAACACTGAGCCCAGCTATAACTTCCCTAAAGTTTGGATTCATCTTACAAAAGTGGTTGTGTTTTTGGGTTGGTTTGGTTTTTTTCCACCCTTTTCCCCTTCTAGGATGTGAAGAATGTTTGGGCAGTCCTGAGACAACCCTGATGTAATTCATGGGTCAGCTGAAGGCGTTGCCTCTGAATTTAAAAGCAATTCTGTGTCCCCACCTTGGCTCGGAGTGCCCTGGAGCCTGGATGCTCTGGTTTAATTAGCTGCTTGGGACTGATGTTTATGGCCAGCTATTGCTGCTTGTGTTTGAAGCTGTCTGATATCCTGGGCCTTTTTTTAATTTGCAGATCAAGCTGTGAGCTTTAGACTTAGAATTTCGAACAAACCTGGCTACAGCAGAAGGAACAGTGGTGGCTTGTGTTTGAAGATTCCTATTTTATCGGGTGTGGGGGGGCTCACTGTGCACCTGCAGCCAAATTCCATGCCATGCTCCTCGTGGTTTGGAATCTTTGCTGCATCCTGGGCACTCAGATGTGTACTGTACTGATGTGTAATATTAAAAATTACAGCTGTTCTGCTCCCGTTGAGGTCCTGAGTAGGAGCCGTGGGAGCTGTAACCCTGCCCTATTCCCCTCCAGCTTGGCTGACAGGCTGCTGTCACAGCCCTATCCTAAATCACTGCTGCTGCAGTCTGTGTTTATATGGTTAAGGAGTTTTTTTTTTAAAACACCAAAAAAAACCCCAACCCTAAATAAAGATGCTACCTACAATAAGCCTGAAATTACACCTGTGTATTTATAGCACCCCAAGTAATATTTTTAAGCATGCTGGGATTTAAGACTTTTTATTTGTGGCTGTGAGAACTGGGATGGTTTGTTGGGGTTTTTTTTGGGGGGGGTTTTGTTTTTTTAATTAAAACAAGGAAGGGTAGAAATCTTGCTGTTCACCTCCACCCCCTTGTAGCACGGATGTGCTGCTGAAGAGGCAGCATCTGGTGAGATCTGATGGTCGCTCTCTCAAGTGTTGTGGCTTTTTCCATCTCTTTATTTTTTTCCAGCCAATCTGAGGCAGCTGGAGAAGGCCCGAGTGTAAAATAACTGTGCCTTTAGTCACTTTTCTCCCGTGTTGTGGTGCAGCCTGTAAACCATACGCACGTGGCTGCAAACACTTGGCCTTTTTATTAGCCACGAAGAAAACGCGCTTCTCTTGGGGCCTCTGAGTCACGAGCGGTTCCTGGGAGCGTCCCCCTGGGGTCAATAACGCGGTGACAGTTGTCAGAAGTGCCTTTATTTGTCTGCTGAAGCTGCCTGGGCTTGTGGTTTGGGTGGGTTTTGTTTGTTTTTAAAGTACAGGGGGTATCTCTCCTTGAACTTCACCTTAAATGCGTAAAGAGCTTCTAGTATTTATGGGGATAATCAAGAAACACAGGTTTCCTCTTCTCCAGGTGCTGACCTGCCGCGTTAACCTCGCGCTGCTTTGGGAGCAGCAGGGACAAAGCGTGGTGGGAATGGTGCTTATCCTGGGCAAAAAGTACTAATAAATTACAAAACGAGGAGGGGAGGGTGAGAAATGGCTTTCCTGAGAACCTGAGGAGGGGTTTGGCACCGCCGTTGGGTTCCTTTTTCCTAACAGCAGAAGAAGATCAATTTGTGGGTAGGGCTGGTTGCTGAAGGAATGCAGGACAAGAGCAGAGGAGCTGGGGTGCGGCTGTACTGGGCCTCCTCTCCCAGTTCCAGTCCTCGCCTTTGCCTTCCCAGCAGCTCCCACCCAGGTGGACCTTACACCAGTACACACCAGTGCGGGGCCTGGGCCAGCTCTGCGGCGCTGGGACCCGGTGAAGGGTGGTTCTGTGGGGCTGAGGAACTTGTCACCCATCAAACACACAAGCCTCACCAATGCTCCACCTTCCCAACGGTGAATGACACGGGGAAGCCCAACTCCTCGGCGGGAAGCGAGCAGCGCTGGAGTTAGAGCCGCGGTGACACCGAACTGTCCCCTCCATAAGTAGGAGTTGAGAGGGAAAGATGATCCTGTAGAACTAATCAGAGGAAAAGCTGGTACCTCTGATACCTCTGCTCCGGAGGGTGCCTTAATTCGCAGCCACGATGTCACCCATCGCTCGTCTCCGTGGTCTCTACGCCCTGGGCTGGTGTGGGTGGGTGTTTTTTTTCCCCTTGGTGGTTGTACTTGAGACACACACTCTGCTGAGGGATGGGTGTTTTTTTTCCCCTCGGTGGTTGTACTTGAGACACACACTCTGCTGAGGGGTGGTTGGCAAAAAGCGCTGGCTCACGGCCTGTCGGCAGGAACACGACTGTGCTGGGAGCAGAGCAAGCCTTGGGGTGCTCTACACAAACTCTTCCTCCCTTCCCCGTAGGTTTCAAAAAGCTGCTGGAATTGTGTGCTCAAAGGGGGACCTGCTCTTGCTTACACAGCCAAGCAAACGTCTTGAACCCTGGGGAAAGCTCACCTGGAAGTTTCATTTTAATAACGAGAGAAGCACTGGATTATTCCGGTGTTAATCTCCAACCTCTGGGGCAAAGCAAGCCCAGCTTAGTTTTTTAGGAGAATTAACCCAAGAAAGTTGGCTTTGTCCCTGCCACGGGCAGCAACGCAGGGAGCACACGCGTTAACCCCTCAGGATTGTTCACATTTAGCCCTTTTCCTGTGAATTATCCTTGGCCTTAGGTGCTTCAGGAGCCGCCAGGCGAGAGGGAATGGCCCCCGCTGCCCGTTTCAGCACGAGCCAGGGCATCGCTGTCGGGGGTCAGGCACTTAAAAAACAAAAGGGGAATGACAGAAACCACCAGGATTCACAGCTTATCTCCTTCCTAAATTCCAGCTGGATTTGACGGCGGGTGACTCAGACACTTCTGAATAGGGAAATCTACCTTCTTCCTCCTTTTCAGATGGCAAAAAAGCTGGTACTTTTAAAAGCTGCCGTTTCACTATTGATGTACGGGTGTGATTCACGTAAAAGCTATTTATTTACATGGGAGCCGTTCATCAAAAGAAGATGTGACAAGGACAGCACGAGTGATTCATTCCCGTCCCCCAGCACGGCTTGACTGGTGATCAGGAAAGAGTTAGATGCATCCAGCTGGGCTCTGCTCCCTTCTCGCTTCCCGTGGCATCTTCTTCCCCCACCTCCAGGCCTGCTCGGCCCAGCTCCCGGTGTCCCAGCTCCGCAGCACGCTCTTCCTGACTAGCGATGGTCCTGCTGGGCAGCAGAAGTCATGAAGCTTGGGTTTCCATGAAGGAGAAGGGGCTGCAGATAATGGTTAACTCCTTGGGCATGGTGTATTTCTCCTGGGGGGAAAGAAGATGGAAGAAACAGGCCTTCAACCTGATTCTGAACTCCCCGGGCTGTGCTTCACCCCCCCCACCACCACCACCTCCCCGTTAGGAATATTTGGTGTTTGAAATCTTCTTCCAGAGCAAGGTCTTGAGGTTGTTGAGCACGAGGGAGTGGTGGACTTCCATCTGGCTGGCCAGGCCGCTGAGGGTCATGCAAGTTCGGAGCTGTTTCTGCAGCTCCTCTCTCAGCTCCAGCGGCGCCCCATAGAGCAGGTAGTCCTGCAGCAACCCGCAGACCTTGGCCAGGTTGGGCTGCACCACCTCGCTCTTGCACTGCTTCAGGAGCTTGTCACAGGTGGCCATGCAGTCCTTCCCGTAGGTGCAGTCCACGTTCTGCTCACAGTGACGGCCCTTGAGGAACCCGCGGATTGTCATCTCCGTTGCCACCTTCCGCAGGTTGACCATTTTGAAGTCGTATTTCTCGTTGTAACCCACGTTCTTAAAGCCGGTCTCACAGATGTAGAAGTTCCCGTAGGTCCCGTGGAATATCTCCTCCACGAACTCCAGGAGGCCGATGGCAACCTTCGCCCGCCGGGGCCAGGCTGGTGCAAACCACTGGTGGATGATCTGGTGGACAACGGAAGGCAGCAGCGACTGGAGGAAGGGGGGGACAGCCACACCGTAGAGGGAGGTGTGGGGGATCTTCTCAGTGACAAAGAGGTCCCCGCAGTGCCCCAGCAGTTTGGAAGTGTGCTCTTTCTCGTGCAAGGAGAGCATGAGAAGAAACTCATTGAGCTGAAGTAGCGCCCAGATGGACTTGGCCTCTGCTAAAGACACTTTCCCGTCCCGGTTCACATCTGCCATGGCGATGATCCGACCCACCAGGGCTGCAAGGGAAGGCTGATCCCCCAGGTTGGACTGTGAACAGAACGAGAGGTGGCATCAGACCCTTGTAGCTCCCTGTGCTCGGGCTTCACGTCACAAAACTGAGCTGGGGAAGCAAAGAGCTCAGCTCGGGAGAGGAGGAAACAGCCACCGCGCTCAAAGAGATCTGGTGTCGCGCCATTGTGTGTGGCTGGAAGGCTGGAGCCCCTCTGCTGTGAGGACAGGCTGAGAGAATTGGGGGGAGGGCTGGGGGGGGTTCATCCTGGAGAAGAGAAGGCTCTGGGGAAACCTTAGAGCCCCTTCCAGTCCCTAAAGGGGCTCCAGAAGAGATGTGGGAGTGGACTTTTTACAAGGGCATGTGGTGACAAGACGAGGGGTAGTGGCTTCAAACTGGAAGAGGGGAATATTTAGATGAGATCTCAGGAAGAAAGGTTTTAGTCTGAGGGTGGTGAGAGCCTGGCCCAGGTTGCCCGGAGAAGCTGTGGCTGCCCCATCCCTGGAGGGGTTCAAGGCCAGGTTGGAGGGGGCTTGGAGCGACCTGGTCTTGGTGGGAGGTGTCCCTGCCCATGGGCTTGTAAATAAGCTCTGCCCAGCACAGACACCACCAGTAGCCACGGTGCAGTGGGGGCTGTGGCTACTCACATCTTACAAATAAGAATTCCTGAGTGAGAACGGAGGGTTTTCCAGGCTGATCCGGTACCTGCTCCGCAGTGAGGGTAAGGAACCAGCCCGGCACCCAGCAGCTGCTGGGGGAGTGTGGGCCAGAGGAGCTCTCGTTTAAGGGGAAGGGGAGACACAATTAGTCTTTCAGACTCACAAGTGACACCCTGGGCTCATGAGATCCCGGAGGGACCCTCAGCACTGACCTTCAGGAAGTTGAGGAGCATTTCTTTGAACTCATCCATCGATGTCCCCCGTGTCGGTTTGTCAAAGAGGACCACGTCCCTCCTGGGCACAGAGTCTGGGTGGCTGTCTGCCTTCAAGGCTTCTTCGATGCCACATTTGATGATCACCTCCCTCTCCCTCCAGAGCCCACTGTAAACCTACGGCAAAGGAGAGGGGACACGGCAGGGACAGGAGGAGAACAACAGCAAGGGCAGAGAACTGGGTTTGGGTTTGGTTTGGGACGGGTGCCGGGGATGGGGTGAGGAGCAGAGATCACCCTGGGGCAGAGACCTACCTGCTGGGTGGGAGAGGAGGAGAGGCAGTGCTGGAAGAGGAGGCTGCGCTCCTCACACAGGTCTTTGCACGTGGAGCCAGAAATGATTCCTTTCTTGTACTGGTCGCACTGGGGAGGGGAAGGCAGAGAGAGGAGCTCAGCAGGGGCAGCTCCCTGCTTGCCCAAAGAAGTCAGAAGACAGATTCAGGCTCAGTCCCACAGCTCGTGGTCAGGGGCACTCTGTCTTCCAAAGAAATCTCTGCTCAAAATCTCTGCTCCGAGCCCCAAATATTTCTACTGGCCCCAGAGCAGGGACTTGAATGTGGGAACCATGGGGAGAGGAGGGTGTAGGTGCACTGGGGGCTGAGCCCCGGCCAAAGGGGCTGCAGCTGGGGGCAGAGCCCCCCCTCCCCGAGCTGAAGGCAGGGCCCTTTGGGGGAGCTCAGTGCCCTGGGCAAGTGGGGCTGGGCTGGCAGGAACCCCCCCCACCCCGGTGCTGCTGGAGGGACCGCAGGGGATTTGCTCCTGCTGCAAGGCCAAGGGCTTGGGGAGCCACCAGGGCTGGAGGAGAGGGCACACAGAGCTGGGCGAGGATGAGAATGGAGGGGCTGAGGCTGCCTGTGAAATCCAGGTGGTGGCAGGGACAGCGACAAGAGGGTGGCTCTGATCCTCAAGCCCAGGAGCTGGAGGCATCAGGAGAAGCTGGAGCTTCACAGAGAGGACAAGACAGCCTCAGGGCTGGAAAGAGGAGCTGCAGAAATTCACTGTATCTCCTCCCTCTTCTTTTCCTCCCCCCTCCCCGACACAGATGGGAATTAACCCTTGGACGTGCCAGCGGGGGAGGCGGCCGGACATGGTGGCTTAAACCCCCAGCTCAGAGCAGGAATGAGCACTCGAGACCCCGTGGTCAGAGTCATGCAGAAAATCAAATTAAACGATCGTCGCTGTTGTTATGGCAATTCCTGCCTCCCTTCCCTGCCGAAGGGCTGATGAACGAGGCGTTTTCAGCCAGAGCCTGGTGTCACCCTCCTCTCCTGAGCTGGGTGGGGGACCTGCTCCCCTGCATTGGGGCAGGCACAGCCGTCCCTGGGGGGGGG
>VXBJ01006294.1:479293-512008 GCA_013400055.1 Nycticryphes semicollaris | reverse complement strand
CCCGCCACTTGTAATTAAGCGCTGCAGAATTAAGGGGGTTGGAGATTTCGCTGGGGTTCCTCGAGTGCTTTGGGCCAGGGGGGGCAGCCCCCAGCAGAGCTCCTGGCTTGATGGGGGATGATCTGGGGGTCTCACGCTACCAGTCTGGGGNCTCCCTCACCCGTGCCCACAGACAGCCCCTGCCAGCCCCCAGCCCCTCCACACGGACTCCCCCACCGGAGCCAGAGCGCTCCTGGTGCTGTGGAAGCCAGGACATGGCTTTCTCCCTGAGTATTTGGCTCCCAGAATCAGGCTTGGCCATGGAGGGGACTGTCCCTTGGAAGCAGGTACGGGGCTCAGCTGGCCATGGGGCAGACAGAGGTGTTTGGGAAGGATGAGCAGCTGAGGCCACCATGTGAGGACACACACAGGCCACTGTGCTCAGGGAGGGACAGGGTCCAAACCTGTGCTGGCTCCAACATGGACATTCAGTGTTCTTCTCCCTGGCAAACAGGAGATGGTGGCTGTACAGGGTGGCACAGGCCAGGCAGAGGCTGGTGGTCCCTTGTCCCCGTTGAGATGTTCACAGACTCCCAGGCAGCCTCCTGTGGCTGAGCCCAGTGGAATGATGAGTTAATAAGGGGTTAGGGTCTCCCAGCCGATTTCAGAACCACACCAAGTAACCCACGGCATTAACCTCAGGTGGCTGCAGGAGAGGGGTTTGACGTGCAAAAGGGGGGCGTTTTTCGGGAAGGCAGCAGCTGCCTGAGCAAAGGAGACCCTTCCACCTCCTCGCCCCCTCTGCCCCAGGGCCCCCAAGAATGGCCACGCTTCACCTGGGGCACTCGCCTGCTCCCCACAGCATCTTGGGGCAGGGTCTGGCGGTGGACATGTGGGAGGCAGCAAAGGGCTTTCCTCCCCCTCCCCACACACACACACCACGATTTCTGGAGAAAAGGCAAACGAAGGAAGCAAGGAGGTATGACACAAAGGGAGCCGGGAGGGACGGAACGCGGTGGCTGCGATGGTGAAGGACTCATGAAAGAGCCCTGGCAGCACGGGCAGCTGCCCGGGAAAGCTCCGGGGAGAAGAAGTCGGATTGGATTTGTCATGACCCATTGACTCCCCCCCGTCCCCCCAGTGCTGTGGTACAGGTTTCACGCGTCGCGTGAGCGGGATCCCGAGCACCCAGGAATTAATGAGGGCCTGACCCTGCCTGCGCAGCCACTTGAGTTTTTCCAACCCAGACAGCTGGCTTAAGAGGCCCTTTTATTCTTTACATATCAGATCAATTGGGATAGTTATAATCTAGTCCTTGTGAAAGCTTGGAGCAGCCTTTGCTGCCCAGCGAGCTCAAGGGGAAAAAAAGCAAGCAAGAGGGAGAGGTCATGATGAACTATTGATTGAGCAGGCGGCGGTGCTGCTCCCAGAGATGGCTTTTGCAGAGAACTCGCCCGGGACAGTTTGCCTCTCTATCTCCTGCTAATGCTGCTCCATTGATCTTCCGTGACAGGCGGCAACTACAAGATTTTTTATTCTTAGCTGGAGTCATTAAGAGGCTTTGATCAATAACAGGGGAAACAGAGGGAGAAAAACTGTTTGTTTCATGGGGACGTGTTCCCCGTGCGGATTTTAGCCCACTGAGGGGCACAGGTTTTACTTCCAGCAGCCAGGGAGACCTGCCAGGACAAGAGTTCGCTTTCTGCTGGACTCTGGCACTTGGAGGAGATCCTGAGCTGGTTGCAACAGCCTGGCTGGAGGAATGAGAGGGGACCAGCTGAGGAGCTCGTGCTGCCTGATTCCAGGTACCCCAGCATCCTACCCAGCACCCCAAATCGCCCAGACTTTCTGTTCCCCCACAGGAACCCTGGGAAGAGCTGAGTGCTGATTTCATATGCCCAAAGCTCCGGGTACAAATTTCACATGCCTCAAATGCTGGGCACTGGTTTCACAAAGTGCTGCTTCTAAATCCAGTTGCCCCTGGCCAGGGTTTGATGGATCCCAGCCCCTTGCCCAGTTCCCAGCCCCCTGTTTGAGCTCAGCCAGTGGTGCTGCTGCTGTGGGCAAGGCTGGAGAGGGAGATGGAATTCATTCCTGTGGCAAGACCGGAGTTGTTTGCAAGAGAAAAACGATCTTTGTGCTGAAGGCGCCCCAGGCTGCACTGCTCCCTCTGCCCTGCCCCAACCTTGTCAGTACATTTCCATCGCTCTACGGCGGCTACACCCAGTTTTCTTCTCACACAGCTCCCGTGCTCAGCCCCACCAAGTGCCAGTGCAGGTGCTGGAGCCCGTTTTCCCTTGGGGAGCCAGAGAAGGGAGCTGGAGATGAGGGAGGAGAATGGGATTGCCTTCAAAGGTGACTGGGAGAGGTGTGGGGTGGCCCCAGGGCCAAGCTCAGGCCATGGAGGTGCCACAGGCTGCCACGTGGGCTGAGCTCAGCTGTGACGCAGAAGCTGAGCTGGTGTTTTATTGCACTTGCAGACTTTAGCCCAAAGGCCCTTTGGAGCTGCTGTGTCCCAGGGCTGCTGGCACCACATCAGGAGGTCTGGCAATCTGGGAATGCCATGCTGAGCACACTGCTCACTGCCTTCGTGCTGCAGGGACCACGGGAGAGCATGGCTCCTGCTAACAGGGCCTGCACCAAGTGATGCTTCGAAGTAAGGGATGGAGATCCCAATGGAGATCAGCTTCCCTTTCCCCTCTGGGCCATATCTCACCTCAGATACCAAAGCCCCAGCCTCCCACGGGCCACTGGTAATTGCTGCAGCTCTCTGGGGACACGGGATCTTCCTCTTCGCTGTAACGACAGCTACAAGTCCACAGTGAAGGCATCAAAGGGAGCGGGAGGGAGGGCATGAGGAGCTTGCTGGCGCACAAGCAGGTTGCACTGGTGGCAGACACACGCTGGCCACAAGCACCTGACAGTCTGAGAACACACACTCACACACAGAGCTCAGCAGCATCTAGTCCAGGTGGGGCAAGTTCTGGTGCTGCTGGCTGGTGGCTCCCTGAGGTGACAGTCTGTGAGGTGAGAGATACGTCAAACCCCTTTCAGTGCCAGGTTGCCCATCAGGAGAAGCCCTTGGCGAATGGCTTTGCCTTCCCTCTTCACTCCATCAGTCTCCGGGTCAGCCACCCAGCCCCTTCCACCAGCACAAAACCCATTAGGAACAGCTTGGGTTCCTTTATTTACACACAGCATTTGGGAAAAAGCCTAATCCCACTGCAACTGGAGGGAAAAAAAGAAGAAAAAAAAGAAAAAAGACAGTAATTCCAACGTTAGAGCCTTGGGCCTGGAGGAGCTGGAGAGCTGCATCCAGACGAGATGCTGTTTCCCAGGCTGGGTTCTGCGCTTGGTACCCTCTTGTTTTCCCCCAGGGCCTGGCCTGGGGCAGAGGGTGCGACGTCTTGCAAAGAACATCAGGTGCAGAGGGATTTCCAGCCTGGTTGTACAAATGCAAATCCAGCAGTAAGGACTTGCAGCCTCATCACCTGTGCTGCCTCCTGCTTTTGGCAAAGTCTGCCAGGAGAAAAGAAAAAGAGGAAAAAAGAACCTCCCAAACACCCCAAATACAAAAACAAAAATCCCACCCCAAACATAAAACCGAGTGCTGGGGGACATGGCGGGGATTAAGCCCTTGACTGGTGGGACATTGACTCTGCAAACACTGATTTCCAGACTCACCGACAGCCGGAGGAGCATCGTGCCAAACCAGCCTCGTCTCTTACGTGGATTTAAATAATTGGTTTGTCGGGTTTTTTTTCGAGGCAGAGACAAGACAAGCTCAGAGAAAGCAGGTCTGTAAAAAGCACAGCGGAGGAATGGCTGTAGGTGTGTCAGGAGCAGCAGGGCTGGGTGTCCCCAGGCACCAGCGGGCACAGGGGTGTTCCCTGGGGGTTGGTGGGGGCCTGAGACCTGCAGAGTGCTCCAGCCCCCGACAAACAGGACCATAAAAGCACCACTGGCTGGAGTGAACCTCAGGGAATTGTTAGAGTTGGAAGGGACCTCTAGAGATCACCCAGTCCAACTCCTGTGCCAAAGCAGGGTTGCCCAGAGCACATCACTGAGGGCTTGAAGGTCTTCAGAGAAGGGGACTCCACACCCTCCCTGGGCAGCCTCTGCCAGGGCTCTGACACCCTCACCCCAAAGAATTTTCTCCTCATCTTTGAATGGAACTGCCAGTGTTCCAGCTTGTGCCCATTGCCCCTCGTCCTGTCACTGGGACCCACTGAGAAGAGTCCGGCTCCATCCTCCTTCAACCCACCCTTCAGACACTTATAAGCATTGATAAGGTCTCCCCTCAGCCTCCTCTTCTCCAGGCTCAAGAGTCCCAGCTCTCTCAGCCTTTCCTCATCAGGGAGATGATCCTTATCCTCACAGATAAGGCAGTTACTTTCCCAATAGCTATTTGTAGGTGAGCAAAGGTTACAGGAAGGAAAGCTCTGATTATCTGATACACTTCTGCAACGTGTTTCTGTCTTAATTACGTGTTCCCTGAATCAAATTCCCAGACTTTTCTCTTTCCAGTCACCGGTGGAGGCCGCACAGGCAGAACCCCGGCACCGGGGCAGTTTCACAGTGTGTCATGCTTCTGGTTTTTGTGCAACCCTGTTTCAGTGCCCGCCTTCAAACCGCCCTGAGTCAACAGCCGGGATCCTCCCCGAGCGTTTGCTCCCCGGGTCACGAGAGCGCTGACGTGTGATTACTGAGGGGCACGGCAACCGAAGGGACCACGGGGCAGCAGAAGCCACCGCAGCACAGCACCCTGGGGTCAGCCTGAAGCTCTGCCCGTGCCACCGTGGGCTCAACCGTGGGGCAGCCAGCATGAGGAGGGGCGGGAAGGCTTCACCCTGGTGCCCTTTTCGGGCTGTAAAAAAGTGCAGTGGAAAGAGGATTCTTGGCACAAAACCCCTCTCAGCCACCATCCTCGCCCTGCCGAGCAGCAGATACAGCACAGCCCAGGCTGGACCTCTCCACTCTCTGTGCCAGAGCAACACCTCGAGGAGGAGATTCCAGTGATGTCACCTTCCTGGTGTCAGCCCTCAGGGCAGCCTCGCTTATGGATGCAAAGGTGGTCCAAGTTACTGATCTGTAGCCCTACATGGGAGCAAGCTACAGCAGCGTAACTGCAGCTGTGTCACGGTGCCAGGCTGGTTTATGTACCCCGAGCTACACAGAGGTGACACTCAGTGACACCAGGCTCTGAGACATCTCCGAAAGCCAGCTGCTAGTTGAGACAGGGGAAGAGGGAAGAGGATGGATCAGTGGATGGATGGATAGACTGACAGAGGTCTGGAAGAAGTTATATCAGACGTGTGGATCACCTTACTGTCCCCGAGTCACTGAAAATGGAGGCTGCTTTGCAGCACCCAGCAGCAGGGGCTGCTGTCTCAGAACTTGAGCAACCCAGGGCTTCCTGCTGCTGGCACTATCAGCCCTTTGAAACGGGGAAGGCTCACGAGCCACACACGTGTGTGCCTTGATATGGCCAAGAATGAAGAAAAAGCTTGGCTGGTTGCTTCCTTCTCCCCCCCTTGCTTTGAATGTCACCAAACCCAGCTGCTGCTTTCAACACATGTCCCTTGGCAGGAGGCGAAGGGAAGGAGGCCGCTGGGCAGAGTTGTCAAAGTCAAGGGCAGAGGCGTGGGGAGGGAGACAGACCTGACCCACTTTGGGACAGTTCACAGCTCTGGGGGGGCTTCGCCGAGCACCCTGGAGCTCCCAAGCCCAGCCCAGCCCTACACAGCGATGGACATGTCTCTCCTTCCCTCTCTTCCCTTCTCTGCTCACCTTCTCCCCGCACGTGTGGGAGATGTTCTCCTCCGGCTCCGCTTCTTTCCCAGTCAGAAGCTAGTCATTGAAAGCAAGGTCACATGTTGTTTCCAAGGGAAGCACCAAATTAAGGTGAATAAAAGACAAAAACCAAAAAAAAAACCCAAAACCCAACAAACCACAGCCAGGTTATTATAAGACACCAGAAAACTAAAGCCAAAGGAAACATTCTGGGATTTATGACTTTTCACGGACCCAGCCACAGAAATCTTGCCACCAGCAAGGCTGTGTGGGCCCTTCTGCTCACCGGGCTCTGCCATTAGCACTCTTTTTTACCATTTGGAGGTAGTTTTTCAAAGCAGGCTTTCGAGGTCTCCGGGGTGCCCCACGAACCCTCAACGGGCAGCGCCTGCTGCAGGGAATCCCGTGCTGGGTGCTCCCTCCTGTCGCCCTCTCCGGACCCCGCTCAGCGAGACTACCCGCAGGTGACACTCACAACATCTCTAAATAATTCAACCAGTGGTTTAAATATGCAAAGCACACAGCTCAATCCAGTAAAATAATTTGGAACTGCTTCATCCCTGTTTCTGGAGCTGGGGAGGGCAAGGAGGGGGTTGCCTTTGCCTCTGCCCAAAAGGGCTGCGTTTCAGGGGTGATGAAGGGCCCTCCTCCACCAGGCAGTTTGTTATGGTGATGTTAAGGCACAGGCTGTCGTCATCTGGCAGCGCGACCGCTTGCCTTGTGAAATAACTCAGCGTGACAGCTCTGCTCGCTCCCAGGCAGGCCCGTGTCTGGCTTCTAATCTGGCATCAGAAATCACTCCCCTTCCTTGAGCTACAGACCAAATATTAAACATTGTGTTTGCATTGCTCCGGATAATCTGCTGGAGAGCGTGGGGGAGAAGGGAATTACAGCCGAGCTCCTTTAGGAGCCCCCACGTGAAGGCAACGCGCAACTGCCACCCCCTAATGCCATTTGCCGGTGGCTGTGCTGGAATTCACATTTCTGTTTCCTAACATCAGCCGGCGTTTGGGAGAGTGGAGCGGATCAGCTCGCACGATGCCCCAGTGACAGATCACCGGCGGCTTTCTCCGCCACCCCCCCTTCGCCCCCCCTTCGGCATCAACAAAAGCCAAAGTCACGAGGATCGTGTGGAATCGCTCCGAGCCAAGCGTATGTTCAAGCTGAAAAGGTCTCGGTGACTTCCCAGGCATATGCTGGCTGGCAGGGCGCTGGAGCAAAGCTCTCCGAACAGCCTGCACGACACGGGCCGGAGGGATTAGTCTAATGCCGCGTGGAGATGCTAATACAATAAGGGTTCTTTGTGGCATTAGCGGGAATCATGAGACCGGCGCTGAGATGTCATTGCCTGGCAGCCATAGGGAGCACCGGCCTTGAGCTCTCCGGCAGAGAGAAGGGTTTTTTTCTCCTGCTTCAATCATTAAAGCTGCTGAGGGGCTGTGAAAATGCGGTGAGGACCACCCCCCACACCCCTCATCCCCCCATTTTGGTGACAGCTCATGTGGGAACAGCCACCACCTCTGCCTAGGGAGAGCTGAGGGAACAAGGGTTATATGGGAAGGGATCATCGCTTCTCCTTGTGTTTTCCAGGAGCTGCAAAGCTGTGGATACCAAGAGGATGCTTGGGACCTCAGTGCTGGGGTCATATCTTACCCCAGTAAAGTCACCACCACCCACGAGACTGGGGTTTTGCTATGAAAAGTGTTGCAAAACCTGCTGAGACCAGTGAAATGGTTCGTGTCGGTTCCAGCAGACACGCTTTCATCTCTCCTGCCAGCTTCGTGCCCACAAAGCTGTTGGGCCTGGTCCTCATCCTGACCCCAGCGCCAGCGGGGAACGCTCCATCCCGCTCAGCTCGTTCGTGTCGGTGGAAAACCAGTATCAAGCACCAGTGGAGAAAGTGGGTGAGACAAGGGGCAGGGAGAGGTGGGGAGTGGGGATCTGTCAGAAAAATTTGAAACTGACCGATGCTCACCTTGGTCAGTTGCAAATTTTCCTGACAGACTCAAAGACCCCCATGAGGGAACCCAAGGTCCTCTCATCACACCATGAGGGGTTCCGAAGCCCCTCAGGGTCACTCTGAGGGACCCCATGGTCTTTCTACCACACCATGAGATGACCCCAATGACCCTACATGGCACCATGAAGGGAGTGAAACCCTGCGTGTGGCACCATGAGGGACCCTCAAAGACTTTGAGGGACTCAAAGCTCCCACATGGCATCGTGAGGGAACCAAAAACCCTCCTCACTATGCCATGAGGGAACCCAGATCCACACAGCACCATGAGGGGATCCCAAGCCATGAGGGAACCCACAGTCCTCCCACCATGCCATGAGGAGTCCCCAAGCCCTTAGGCTCCCCATAGTCCTCCTCATCACACCATGAGGGGACCCAGACCCTCCTAGCACTATGAGGGGACCTCAGTTCCTCAGGGTCCCCTCACAGGACCTCATGGTTCTCTTACCATGCCATGAGAGGACCCAGACCCACAGAGCACCATGAAGGGACCCCAAGCCCTCAGCATTCCCCATAAGGGACCATAAAGTCCTTCTCCCCACACCATGAGGGGACCCAGACCTACATAGCACCATGAGGGGACCTCAATTCCTCAGGGTCCCCCCGCAGGACCTCATGGCTTTTTTACCACGCTATGAGGGGACCCAGACCCACAGAGCACCATGAGGGGGACCCCAATGCCTCAGCGTTCCCCATAAGGGACCATACAGTCCTCCTCACCACGCCATGACGGTACCCAGACCTACATAGCACCATGAGGGGACCTCAATTCCTCAGGGTCCCCCCGCAGGACCTCATGGCTTTTTTACCACGCTATGAGAGGACCCAGACCCACAGAGCACCATGAGGGGAACCCCAGCGCCTCAGCGTCCCCCTGCGGGACCCCAAGCCTTCCCGCCTCTCCCCGAGGGGCCTGTCCCGCCCCGGCGGAGAGGAGCGGAGGGCGGGCCGGGCCGGGCGCGGCCGGGCCGTCCGCACCGCCCACATAAGGCGGGGGCGGACCACGCCGCTCGGCACGGCGGCGGTGGCGGGTGTTGGCGGTGTCTCCGTCGTCTGTCCTCCTGGGCTCGGTGGTGGCTGAGGGCGGCGGACATGGAGCTGGGGTGGTTGCTGTGGGGGGCGGCGGTGCTGCTGCTGCTCCACGTCCTGATGGCGCTCAGCCCCGCCGTCAACTTCGCCCTGCGCATCGGCTTCTACTCTTTCCTCTGCCTCCTCGCCTCGGCGCTGACGGCGCCCGTCTGTCTCCTCGTCAACGGTGGCCGCACCGTCAAGAATATGAGGTGAGGTGAGAGGTCCGGGGGGAGCCGGGCCAGCCCCCTTGACACCGGGGAAAACGGCCGCGATGGGGCCAAGGTGGTGGCGGGTGAAACACAAACTGGGGAGATCAGTTTCAGGCCTAGCCTTGGGGTGAAGATGGTGGTGGTGGCCTCCTTTAGCTCAGGTGTGTGACAGCAGCCCCTGGGGTGTGCACCCTGGTGGCGGTGGGGTGGTCTCTTGGCTCATGGAGGGTGCTGGGAGCTGTGGTGAGGGGCTGCTCCATCCCACAGCTGTGTCCTTCTCTTTGGAGAGCCCCTTTTGGGGATGGGCGACCTTCAGAGGGGCCTGGAAGGTGTGAGGGTGGTGGCCTGTGGCCACTCTCTGGGGGCCACACAGGTTTTGGGGAAAGTTGTGTCACAGCAGTGTTTGTTTGGGGGTTCTCCTCCCTCCAAAAGTGGAGGCTGTGCCAGGCGGTGGTTAATATGATGGCGCAAGGAGGGTGGCAGCCATGCCCTGCCCAGGGCACACTTGTTGCTGTCAGGCCTTGCTGCCTCTGACTGAGCACCTGGGGTGGTGAGTGAGGAGCTGGTGGAGAAGAGCAGCTCTTCCACAGGCAAAGGCACTTTTTAACAGCAGAGCTGGCACTTCTCCTGGCAGCACAGCAGAACTTGGGCTCCTTGCTTTGCTTTCCGACAGGCAGCTTTTTACCTGCTCTAACCACTTGTGTCTAGGCCAGGTTATAGGTGTGGGGGACAAAGGGGAACCCTGTTGCCTTAATACATCCTTTTGGATCAAAGGTGTGGCAGCGTCTCAGCTGGTGAAGCTGGACTTTGCTTTGTGGTGTGGCTCTGGCAATCAGGGCTCAGGGTGGAGCGAGCAGTCACAGGGCACTGCCTTCTGGGCTCTGCCCTGCTCGCCCTGGCCCATGCCCTGCCATCGGCTCTTCGTGCTGTGGCCCTGGGCACAGCTGGAAACAGCAGTCTGCTCTGGCATCTCCAGCTTAGCTCTGACTCCAGCTTTGGTTGCCTTGGCTGGCTCAGGAGCAGCTTCCCGATGCACAACCAGCTTTGCAGCTCGGAGGATTTACGACATTAGTTATGGAGACACTCTCTTTTTCTTCCCCATCCCTGAAACTTTGCAAATCTCTTGTAAACATAAAGGAACTCCTTGGGAACAAGAGCTCCTTGCACGAATATCTCCTCATGTTGAAACTCGGAGCTGAATTTTGGCCAGAACCGCCCTTTTCCTGTAACTTAAGCCCATCGTTTCCATGTGCTGGCACTGGCTGATGATCCTTGTTGTGTATCCCAGCCCCTGGGAGGTCTGTGACTGAGGCGATCCAGTGAGCTCCTTATTTCTACATCATCCCAGTCTGCTTATTCCAGCTTGGGGAAGGGGGTTGGAGCAAAGCATGTGCTGGTGGACAGACAGTGATAACAGCGTCGCTGCCTGGCGCAGAACACCCTGTCCTTGCTGTGCTCCTGGCTCCAGTGCCACGCTGGTGTGACTTGGAAGAGGTTGCCCTCCGTGTCTGATGGAGAGAGAGCTGTTTATCTAGTGGCAAAACCTCTTGCAAGAGCTTCCAATCTGGTAAGCACACTTCATTACTCCTTGAAAATCAGAGGATCCTGAAAAGGCCTCTGCCACAGGCTGTGGAGCAGAGCATGTGAAGCCAGGGCTGCTGGACTTCAGGCTCAGGCTGTTGTGAATGCACTGAAAAAGCACATTCTCTCTCACTTTTCTACTCTCTCCTTGTGTCTGGCAACAAGCACATCAGATTTACAGCTCTCTGCAGCTGTGACTGGCTCATTCATACCAGCAGAGAAGCTGCTTGCTGGGTTGAAGGGGAGTAGGACCCATCCCCTTAACCCTGTGGATGACGTGGCCAGCTCAGCAGGGCTGCTGGTCACCTGGTGGTTCTTCGCTTGCTCTGAGCTCTTCCCCTTTGCCTCTTTTGGTGGCTCAGGCCACATCTTGTGCAAGGAAACGCTGGCTCTTTGCTGGCAGGAGGAAGTTGGATGGTTGCTCTTGAGTAATGTGTAACCAGCCTCTCCCGGCAGCTACTGAGCCAGTGTGACTTCCAGAGCGGTGACCTCTTTTTTGGTTGGCAGTCAGAAAGGGAGGAGAAGTGGGATTTAGGTCAGTCTGGTGGCATGGCATCCACCATGACCTCACTGACTGGTGTCACCCTGCCTTTTCTCACCTGCCCCCTTCTCTATTTGCCTGGACTGCAATCCTGTCACCTCGGCAGCTCTGCACCTCCCCATGCCCTTTCTCTGGGTGCAGCTCTATCCTTTGCAGCAGGTTTGAATGACCCAGGATTGATAGCTTGCAGTGTCACTCAGATGTCACCTGCAGGCATTGGCCTGACCTGAGCTCCAGTGTCACAGCCAGAACCTGGGCAGTCTGTGTGGTGGGGCACCCCACAGAGAGGAACCCCAGGGTGGGTAGGAACAAGCCAGGGATAGTTGCCTTGACAGGGGCATGTGGCTGAAGAGTTGATGATGGGGATGGGGAGACTTTTGGAGAACAGATGCCGGGAGCTGCTGCCAGGCCTGGGTAAGATGCTGCTCATCTCCCACCCTGGGTGACAGAGATGGTTCCCAGGCTGATGGCCCTGCACACAGACCTCCAGCTGGACCCTGTTGTGGGAGGAGAAAATTACACTGTCCTTCTCTCTCCTCCCGCAGGGAGGAAAGATCCATCATCTGTCTGTCTGGGAGGTGGTGGGCCCTGAGGCAGGGCATCTGGGTGCTGGATGGGAGGGCAGGTCAACCCCTGAATCTGCTCTAGGAGAATCAGCTGGTGACAACTCCTGGGGGCTTTGTTCATGTGCCAGTTTCTCTGCCTCCTGTCCTGGCGAATGGCTGTTCCCCTGCCCAAAATAGCCCCTGAGTGCTGCCAGCTTCTGGCTGTGTCCTTTGGCCCAGTTGGAGGGTCCCCAGCTCCCACCTGTTTGGGGGTGGCATAATGGGCCCTTCTCCCATGGGCTGGCAGGGTCTCGGCTGGCGAGCCTTTGCTGGGTGCGCTCAGCAAGGACGTGGCAGCTTGCTTGGGGCTGAGAGGAGCTGCTGGTGTCTCATCCCAGGTGGGACCCCAGGCCTCGGGCAGAGGGGAGGGAAGCTGGGAGCTCTGTGGACAGATCTGTAGATCCACTGGGGAAGTGAACCGACAGGCAAAAGCTCTTTGCTTGAAGGTGGGTTTGCCAGGGGCACCTCTCCTCTGCCAAGCACCCCATTTGCTGCTTGCATTCTTGTGTTTTACAGGGAAGTGTTTCTCACCTTCATTCTTCTCCCCTGGGGTAACAACAGCCCATGTTTGTTTGTATGGTTAAGCAGCATCTTGCAGCACTGGAAGGAGCAGAATTGGCAGCCTTCCTCAGGTGATGGGTGTGCAGGCTAATACCCGTGTGCTGGGGAGTGGCAGCCCCGAGCAGAACTGTTTGAACAACTTGTGGGGCTCTGCTGGCTGCAGGAGGAAAACCTTGGCAGCATTGGAGCAGGCTGCAGCCACGGCACAGGGGGAAATGACACCAATAAGTGGAACGGACTGGCAGAAGGAGGAGTGGTCTTTGGTTCATCATTAAAACCAGTGTCTGCCCTTCCTGGACTTTGGAGGGCTTCCAGTTTGCCCTCTGTTTGCAGGGCTCTTGCAGCAGCACTAGGCTGGACTCTCCTCTTCCAAAGAGCTCATAGTGAGCCTGGTTGTTAGCTTGAAGGAACCATGAACCATGGAGTGTAGCTGAACCAGCCTCAGAGTTACAGTCACCTTCCCCCAGGCTTCCAGTAAAATTCCAACTGTGGGAGCAGGCAGGGCCTAGTGTGCAACTGAAGCACCTGGAGCACGTGGGACCATGCAGGACAGAGACAGGGCGAATGAAACTACAAGTTCTCTGTCACAGAGCTCTTCTTGTCTCCTCCTGCCTGTGCTGGGTATAGCAGACCTTGACACCTCCCTGCCCTGCTGCTGACTGCTCTTCTCTCCTACAGAATCATCAGAGCTGTGGTCAGGACCTTCAAGTATTTCTTCGGCCTGAGGTTTGAGGTGAAGGGACTGGAGAACTTCAAGGTGGAGGGTCCTGCTATCATTGTGTCCAACCACCAGAGCATCCTCGACATGATGGGTGAGGAGCTGGTAGGAGGGAGGGAGGGAGTGAGCAGTTCTTGCTCATCAGAGAAAGGCTACTGGCATCTCCTGGCCAAGAAGCCCACTGCCCTGGCTGGTCTGTGTTAATGAGCCAGTTGGTCCAGCTTTCTCAAGGACTGCTGGTTGCAGAAAGGGTCTCCCCTCACTCTGAGTAATCACACCCTGTGCAGCACCCCAGGTACTGCTCAGCTTTAGGTGTTTCTCAGCTCTTTTACATCCCTGCCTCACTGGTAGCCCAGCTGGCCTAGCACACATGTCAGTGTAGCAGCCAGCCATGAGGGGTGGCCCCACTGGGAGTGAGCTGCCTCCTTGGATGGTCTTCCTACGACCTGCAGCCACCCTGACCCTGTAGTTCTGCTCTGTGCTGAGTCTCCTGCTCCGTTGATGGCAGCAGAAGCCAGCAGAGAAATGAGATACTGGCCTGTCCCCTGTACTCCCTACCTCAGATTGTGTCTTTTGTCCCATCTGAGTCCAGGATGGGCAGTGGTGGCTACTGGATCTCACCCTCTACCATCACGTTAGGGCTGATGGAGGTCCTGCCTGATGACTGTGTCCAGGTGGGCAAGAAGGAGCTGATGTATGCCGGCACTGTGGGGCTCATCATCTACCTCGGCGGTGTCATCTTCATCAACAGGAAGAGCACCACCAGTGCCAAGATGGTGATGGCAGAGGTGGCCAAGAGTATGACAACTGACAATGTAAGTGTGACCGTGGTATGTGTCTGGGTGTCCTGGGGTGGCACAGAGGGATGTGGCATTCCTGGTGCTGGCTTTGCCTGAAGTTAGAGCCACCTGCAGATCTTGGCAAGGTGGACTGATGGCTCAGCCAGTAGGAAGGGAGCACTGTGAGTGGATTGCTGGAGCACAGCCTTATCTCCCCACATACAGGTGAAGGTGTGGGTGTACCCAGAGGGCACAAGGAACTGCACAGGGGATTTGCTGCCGTTCAAGAAAGGAGCATTTCACCTTGCTGTCCAGGCACAGGTAATGGCTCTTTGCCCTTGCACGGAACCCTGAATGGTTTCACAGTGACACTGCAGACTGGTCACACAGTGGTGTCACTTATTTGATCTCAAGTGAGCTGTGTTCACGGGTCACAGCTGAGCTCCTCAGCTAAAACCATCTTGTCCTCTCTCCTGGCTATCCCTTTACTGCATTCCTGGTGTCCTGTGTGGAGGGCAGACACACTTGTCCCCTAGCTCCAGGCTTTGCAGGCAGCTGCCTGGCAGTGTGGCAGGGCAGTGTCTGTGCCCAGCTCCTGGCAGCATGGAGCCTGCTTTGGGCAGGGAGCCCAGCAGGTGTTGTGCTTCTTGAGAGCTTGCCTGGGGAATCCTGAAGCTGTTGATGCATTTCTCAACCCCCCCAGGTTGCAGTCGCGTAGTGTTGATTTGGGATTGTTAATGCAAGTGCTTTAGAGCAACATCTGGGCTTGCTCTGTGTGGAAATAGCTGCTCCCTTCCAGGCAACCTTACGTTTCTTGGTGTCTCTTGAGTCTTCTCTCTCCAAAATGACAATATTAACAAGAAGTTGGTGGGGGAGCAAACACCTCCTTGGCTTCCAACAGCCAGAGCTGTCAGTGCTCTTGAAGGAGCTGTGGTGTTTGTCCTGGGCAGAGCACTGGGACAGTGTGCAGGGGACACTGGAGACCTGGCTGTGCTGCCTGGATCTGGGCCACCCTGTGGGGCTCCCAGGGCCTGGGGACTAGGTGCCAGAGAGGTGGCTGGAAGGAGATGGGTGTCTCACCTTCCCCTGCATGCTGTGCCTCGCTACTCAGGACTGGGATGATTTGAGACCTGAGGGGAAACTGCTTTCCCTAAAAGAGGTGTTACAGCAGATCCTGGAGGAGGGAGTAGGCGCTGGGTTTGATTGGCCAAGCCCAGGGTGTAGCCTACCTTGTACCATCCCTGTTCCTGGGGCTGGTGGCTGCTGGAAGGGAAGGACATTGGTAGAAATAGTACCCACCTCTGCTAACTCCCCCTGAGTCACTGACTGTAGATTGTGTCTGTGGTATCAGCACTGAAGTAACAACTGTTCCTGCCCTCCTGACTGTGTCTCTGCCTGTCTGAAGCTTCTCTGAGAGCAACTGATTGCAATCGGTGACTCCTTTTCTTAGAAGCTGAAGACACAGCAGCTGGCCTGTCCCAAATGTGCTTGTACAGCACAGCAAGGCCTGTCAGAATGGGCATCCTCTGATGTTTCCAGCTCAGAAAATATACCTGGATTCTGAAGCCTGGCTTGGCATGAGAAGCCCCAAGAGCCAGTGCTGAAGTGTAACTTGGCCCTAGTGCCTCAAATGTCTCTGTGTCTTGAGTGTCTGGGGGGTGGTTTTGGTCCCAACCTTTGGAAGTGGGTCTTGCTTGTGGGGCTGTGTGTGGGAACTCCAGGTCAGCTCTGCTGAACGGGATTTGCTGCTTATCTCTGCCCTGAGTAGCTGCAGTGCAAGTAACTCCTCTTTTTCCCCCTTCTTCCCCAAGGTCCCAGTGATCCCTGTGGTATATTCCTCCTTCACCAGCTTCTATAACCCAAAGACGAATCTATTTACATCAGGTACCGGAGTCCAAAGATCTTTACAGTCACTTGGAGACAGGGTTGATGTCATACTCATGGAGATGTGATTCACAAGGGTGCGGGAGGGAAGCGGAGCTGGGGTGAACGGGAGAAGTCCCTCTGGGAGATGAGTGTGGAGTAAGTTCAAAGCACTTGGTGCCGGAGCCTGGGCTGGGCTAATTTAGGAAAGAATCTAATTAAATACAGTGAGGGATGTTTTCATTAAAAATTGGACACCACCTCTCCCTCTCATAACTGGCACCGGCCCGTCATTGGGTGAGGGTTTGGGGAAAGAAGGAAGCGTGCTCTGCCTCCCGACCTTTCCAAGCAGGGACCCCTCTGCCAACTGACCCAGGCAGCTGGTCCTGTCAGAGCTCAGAATCCTGCCAGTACAAGTGCTGGGCAGAAAGTTGGCTTTCGGTCAACTTGGAGCAGTAATTCATTTTAATTTTTATTTTTTATTTTTTTTTCTTTTTTGAGGAAGCCATGCTTGCTGTGCTCCTGCCTGGATGGCTGGAGTCAGCCAAGGGTAGGAAGGTTGGGGAGAAGCAGTTGTGGGGAGCACCTGGTGCAGGTGCTGGCAATGGCCTGGAGCTGAGGGGGTCCGTAGCCCTGGGCTCCCCTGCTCTTCTTGGCTTGCAGGTGAAGGCAGAGCAGCAACACCAGCCTTGGAAAGGGGCAAGCTCTGGTTGGGGTGTCACTTTGGGGCACAAAGGGGATATTCTCCTGCTTGGTGGAGCTGTTTGGGGTCAGGATCTAATCCCCAGAGCAATCTCTGACCCCTGAGACAAGCACATCTCCCACCTGCACTCCAGGGATGGGTTCCTTGAAGCCGTGTGGGGGGCTGAGGGCTGAGCTGGGGCTGGAGTGGGGGTCCTGGGTGGGCAGAGACCAGTGCTCCTGTGGTGTGGGGGTTTCTCACAGGCTCTTCTCTTGTTCCCAGGCAAAATTAAAGTTGAGGTTCTGCCTGCAATTGAGACTAAAGGCCTGACATCAGATGATGTCTCTGACCTCACTGACAGATGCTTCCACACCATGAGGGAGACCCTCTTCAGGCTGTCAGGCAGTCCAAGAGAGTCAAAGAAATCATCCTAGATGCTTCTCCAGTGGCGTCACCATGTGGCAGTGACTGAAGGGACCTGTCAGTTGCCAAATACTGAAGGAACTTCTCTTCCTCTGCAGTGACTTCTAACTCTTGGAACACGACAGACTGGTGCCCACGCAGGGTGTCAAGCCAGCACTGAGGTTCCCCGTTGAGTGGATTTCTCTTATCGGTTCCTTATCTCACAATGAAACGTCCTCTTTTTCTGAATTTCTCAGGCATCAAACTCTTGCTACCAAAGGGCTCAAATGACCAGAGAGGTGAGTTCCCTCCCAGCTCAGGCAGCTGGAGTGGGGCCACGACAAAAGCCCGGCCGGAGGCTGGGTTCTGCCTCACACAAGCGTCCCAGATGGAAACCACCAGGCAGCGGTTTGTACCTGCTGTGACCTCAGTGCTGCTCAAACAGGGCTGTGAATCGGGTGATAATCCAGAAATCTAGCTCTTCAGCAGCGCTGGGGAGTGTGGCCTCCTCCCTGGGCAGCCTGGAGCGCTGCCACCCTGCACAGTGGAGCTCATGGGGCAGGGCCTGTCCCCTTGAGAGGCACCCTTGGGTCACAGCAGCATCTTGTGCTGGGGCTTTGTGTTGTCCCAGCACTCCTGGAGGAGAGTCTTTTGCTTCTGAAGAAGGCACCCAGAGCCGATAACCTCAGGTGGGCTGCAGAGGGGAAGGTATGAGGCCAGTCAGCCTTAAGAGTGTCCCTTCGGGCTTGGTGGCCTTATCTGAACAAGTGCCCTTGGTCACCGAGGGGTGCAGCAGTGGGAGGGAAGCTGTGTTCTGACCAAGCTGTGGTCTGGGCAGGGTTTAGCTGAATGCTCTCTAGCCTTTGCTGGTTTATTCCTCTTCTGAATGAAGCCCCACACTTGTTTGTCCCACTCAGAACCAGCAGCTTGACACTATTTTATTTTAGGAGCTGCACAGACTCGAGTCCTGGGCAAACCTGTCCTCGTGTGGTTTGTGTGGCACACCTGGCTGCTGCCCGTGAAGGAGCACTGCAGAGCTTCCTTGGTGTTGGGACACCACTGCCAGCTCCCTGCCACGGTCCTCCCAGGTCACAGTAGCACCTGTGGCACTTGTGGATGCAAAGGGCTCGGTCACACTTGTTTTGTCACTTGTCATGGTCAGCAGCGGCCGAAAGATGGTGCCTGTCCTGTGTGTCTTTGTGCAGATCTCGCTGGAGCTGCTGCTCTGCCAGGCTTGTAAAACTCCTGCAGGGCCACAGGGTGGGTGAGGTGTCACGGGGTTGGGAAAGCTTTAGCTCTCCCTTTGGGGCGAATGGAGCTCTGTCCCCCTGTTCAGAGAAACGGATTTTTTCCCAGTGCTTTGGCGTGACGGACCAGCGGGGCTCCTGCATCCCTAACTGGGAGCTGCACAAGTGTTGATGGCCTCCACGGAGAGCAAGGCTGGGTCGGGCCCACAGTTCTGGGAGGTGACCTTCACCTCTAACTGGGATTCAGGGAGGCTTTAGCTCTGCTGTTCAAGGCGCTGGGTGTATGTACAACCATGAGATAAACCGCCCGGGGCTACTTGGGCGATTGGCGCAGCCTGTCTGGGGCTGCCTTGGTGGAATTGGAGTCATAGCACCTTTGGGGGTTAAAGCCTCAATTGGGAAAGGCAAGGGGACCCTGTAGAGCCCGCGGTCCCCAAGGGAGGGAGCCCTTGGGCTGAGCTGGTGCTGTTGGTGGCCAGGGGAGGAGGGGGGGACGGGGGGACCTTTATCAGAAGGGCCTTTTGGTACAAACTCAGGGGTCAGACCCGCCGTGGGATGGGTCGGGGTGGGAGGATGGGAACTGAACCAGCACTTTGTGAGAGTGGCAGATAAAGGGCTGTCACGGAGGTTACACCCTGGAGGGTCCTGGGAGGGCTCCGGGGTGGGGGTGGTGGTGCGTAACCATGTCCAGGGGGGTGATTCTTGCAGCATTCTTCCCTGGGAGGGATGAGGAGGCAGTGCCTCTGTGTGCAGTTGTCTGCTGTTCACTTTTTAATTGGGTTGAGAATAATGTTATATGCCTCAAAAAAAGAGAAAAAGAAAGTACACCTTTGGTTATTTAAATAAAGGAGACTCCTGGTCTTGTGTGGGAGCTGGGGGAGGAGGAGGAGGGCGGTTGCGGGAGGAAGGGTGCTGACCCTTCGGCTCTTGTTGGGGTGAGGTGGGTTTAGTGTCTGAGGGGGAATGGCAGGTCCTTGTCCCCAGCCTGCATCCCACAGGAGAAGGGCTGTGCTTCTGCACCCCATGCTGAGCCCCAGCCCGGCTTCAGTGAGGACAGACGCCTGCGGGGGGCTGTGGCGGAGGAAGAGGAAGGTGGTGCCGGTGTGGAAGGGAGCTCTGGCCCAAGCACCTTCCCAGGCAGTAACGATGCCACAGCCTCGGTGTGCGCAGCAGGAGGCTTTATTTGGGTACAGCCCTGTTGCCCCCGTGGGAAGCGCCTCCTCCTGCGGCTCCGCTCTAAGGCAAGTAGGAAAGCGTTGTACCGGGTGGGGGGTGTCCGCTCTGCGGTACCGGCGTCCTTGGGCTTGAACACACACTGCTGGGGGGGGGTGACAGTGCCCTCGTCCAGGAGGGACCGGCCACCCTGACAGCCATGCCCCTGGCAGTGTCAACACGCGGGTGTGCCAGGCCTCGGTCCCCGACCCAGGCACGCAGAGGGCTGTCCCTCCCTCCTTGGACTCACCCTGTTGGCACAGGTTTGTCCCGTCGGTGGGAGCATCAGGGAGTAAAAGTTTTCTATTAAAAGCGAGTAAAACCAGACTCTGCACCTTCAGGCCCGTGGAAAAGCTTCATTCTTGTTACCGCTCCGTAGGGCCCGGGGATGGAGCAGAGGGAAGAGGTAATTTCGGAGCAAGCTGCTGCAGTTGCTGTGCTAAGAAGCAGTGAGGCACCAGCCCACCCCCAGCGCTGGTGGAAGGAGGCTGGTTCCCAGCGAGCAGACCAGAAGCTGCAGGGATGGGCACTTGCACCCAGCCAGCGCAGTACCCCTGGGCAGGGACCAGTTTCACCCGTCCCCTGCTGTGATGCCTGGCTTGGGGGCTGCCCCCTCTTCTGCCACGAGTCCTTTTTGGCCATCGTTCTCCAAAGGCAGGACTTGCCCGTGGCCTCCTTTGGGTGGGAGCTGGGGGGGGGAGGTCCTGCTTGGGCCATCTCTGCGCTCCTCTGGGTAACGAAGTCGCAGGGAAATGGCAAGTAAAAGCCCAGCAAAGCTAAGCACCGCATGGCTTCCCATCCTCTGGCACAGCCAGGTGGGCACCAACAGCACGAGGTAAGGCATTTATTTTCTGCTGCTCCAGCAGGAAGGGGGTGAGATGCTGAGGGCTCGGAGTCCAGTCTGGAAGTAACTGCGTGACCTTTGATAAGGTGAGTTGGAAGAGAAAATGGAGACGCTGATGGGGACACTAGCCTTCTCCTGCTACCCTGGGCCTTCCTGTAGATGATGTGGCTTCATCCTCACCCTGGGGCTGGAGAGTGAGGTAAGAGCTATGGCCACCCTCAGCTTGCTCCAACTCCAAATGGCTAAAGCTCATTCTTGCAGGAACCTGAGAAGGTGAAAAACAAAAACAACAACAACAAAACCCCGATGTGGTGATGCTGTTAGCCTGGGTTTGGTTTGTGTCCTTCTCTGAGAAGGATGAGGTTGCCCTCAGCCTCTGTGACTATCACCCACACTTGCTGCTTTCCCTTTGCCAAACACCCCCAGGCTGGTTTTGTCCCACCAAGTTTGGGACCATCACTCCTTCCTGTCATGCTGCAGCCCTCTAGAGCCTCAGCTGGGCCTGGCAAGTCCTGCGCAGTGTCCCACGGAGGTGGGAAAGGCAGTGACAGTGACACTGGCTGCTCCAGGGTGGGAGGCTGGGACATACAGAGCGGTGGCTCTGTGTGACAGTAATCAGGAGGAGGTGCTGCTGGTCACCAAAGTCCCCAGGGGCTGGGGAAGGGACCACTTGGGGTGGCTGTGGGACAGCTATGTGCTGCTGTGAGTCTGTGGTGTCACTAACTGGGTGGAAGTGTCCTATCCGAGGGTCGGCACGGCCTGTGCTGAACTGGGGGTAGTTCACACTTAGAGGGACTGAAATGGTTATGGCTTAAAGATCCAATCTTGTGCCTTCAGTGAGAGTTTAAGGAAAATAAAATTATTTATAGTCTTTACACACATCCCCCCCAGAGCAGGTAACTGGCGGGGCAGGTGCAGCTTTGTATTCAGCTGCGAAATGCTTTGCAAGGTGCAGAAAGTGGGTGGCTACTTAACACTCTTTGTGGGTTGCCCTGCAAGCCCCAGTGCTGCTGGGATAGGAGAAGGACAGTCTTGTGTCCTCCAGGGACTTTCAAGACCACAAGAGGGACAAAAACAAGTTTTGCTTGTCCAAACAGGCTTGGCAGAAGCCAAGTTCAGGACTCTGGAGTCATCCCTTGGAATAAATCCATGCTACCTTGTGATACTGCTCACGTTCCTGTCACTAATAATATGTGCAGGGTGATACCAGGAAACTCCAACCCCTGGAACGCTCAGTGGTCCTGATCATTACCCCTTTCTGAGATGTTTTCCAAGTGTCTATTTGCAGCTACTTAGTCTTCAAACAAGTTCTTTGAAGTCTTTTATATCTAAGCCATTATTGCAAGCAGTGAACTGGGACGAGTTTCCCCTCAGCCCTGCCATGAGCGTGGGGGCTGCTTCTGCTGTGCACCACAGCAGGCCTGGCCCTGCCCAGTTTCTGGGTGTGTTTGACTGGAATTAGTTAATGGGGAAACAAACTGCTATTAAAACGGAGTTACTCGGTTTGTGCTCAACTCTGAGTTAAGGATGAGCCTTGCACCCACCTGAGGGAGCTGAGGGGAAGCTGCCCCGTGGGAGGACGCCAGGCAGGACCCCCTGCCTGGGACCATTTCACACATGACAGCTCCCACCAGTGTCTCCAGAGGCTGCTGCTCAGGAACCCTCTCTGGTCCACTGCCTGGCGAAGGACTTGCCTGTAGACTTCAAAAAGACAGGCCTAAAACTTCCCAGGCTCGTAAATCTGCCAACTTCTGCACGCTCCCTAAACTTTCCTGATTGACTCTTCAGAGTGTTAATTTCCTAAGAGTTGAGGTTTCTTTGCTAAGGACTAAGTTGTAAGGGTTACAGGAAGGGCAGCAGCTGGTGAGGGTGCTGATGGTGAGACACGACTCGGGGGGACAAAGAGGGGGTGTCAGGGGGCTCCCTCTGCTTCTGCCCCACAGCCACATTACCATGTGCTGATCTGATGATTTCTGGCTGCTACAAGGGCAGTCAGGTGGTGCAGCCATAGAAACAGCTCTGAAATGAAGCTAATGGGCTGTTTGTGTTCATCTTTTATTAATTACAGGCTGATGAGCTTGAGGGAGATATAGATTAATAGCGGCATATGTGTAACTGTTCTCGCTGGCCAGCATCTGCTCACCGTGGCCAGTGTGAATGGAGGGAAATACTTCAACCCTGCTTTTTCCAGGCACTTACATGTCTCCAGCCGCTCCTCAAGGAAGGAGATCTGCTCGCTCAGGGAGTCAATTCTGTCCAGTTGCTGGAGGGAGTGGGACAACCGGCTGATGGGGTCTGCGCCGACGTCCTCTGGCTCAGATGGCATGAGGTTGTGAAAGGGGGCCAGCACCAACTGGAGTTTCTGCAGGGAGAAGAAGGTGAAGCTGTGAAGTCATCCCCCCCCCGCCAACAAGGACCACCCAGTGGGCCACAGAGTGCTGCCTGCCGGGGGGCACCCCAACAGGGTGACACGCTGGCCGGCTGAAGGGGGGGTTTGGTTGTCTTCAAAGGGCTGCCGGGCTGGAAGAGCTGCTGCGTGGGCGCAGCTGGGATTGCTGCAGTGTGAGGCCAGCACCATGTTAAAAACAGAGCTGGGGATAGGGAAACCCTGGCTGCGAACAGCCCGTGGTGGGAGCTGGTAGAGCAGGGCCTCGAGCAGTGAGTGACAGGGCAGAGCAGAGGTGTGTGGTGACAGCTCACCTGCTCCAGCGCTTCCACTCTGCTCTTCAGGGCTTTCATTTCTTCCTTCATTTCAGCGGAGGGACCTGAAAAAGTGACCAAGAAAAGGTCAGTTAGTAAAACAAAAAAAAACCAAACAAAACCCATTGCCCAAGGTGGGGAGAGACATCACTGCAGGGCTCAGGCCAAGCTCTGCTGCTTTCCGCTTCCCTCCCAGTGAGCCCACTGGGTCCAGCCCCCGGAGCATTGATCAGATCCAACGCCTGGCATCTAATCCTGCTGCTAACAGGCACAAGTCTCTCCTTGCTGCTGGAACACCTGCAACAAAGTGGGGGATCTTTTCAGGCCGTGGGGTGATGCTTCAAGGATAAGACGTCTGGTGAAGCCTGGCCTTCTGTACCCCTCTTGTCAGATTAGGTTGCACCTGGGTCTGCCCTGTCCCATGGTGGGCACAAAGGCTTGTCCCTGCTGAGGGCCCTGGACAGGGGATAAAGGCTCTTCCAGGCGTTTCCTGCGTGATGCTAGTGCTAGCCACAGCGCATTATTACTCACGGTACGAGTTTGAAGTGTCACAGCGCGTACCAAAAGTAATAATGGGCCGTCACCAGCGGTGCCCACCGCTCCTCGTGGCTCTGGACTTGGCCTGCAGGAAGGATGATGACAGAGAGAACAGCTCCATCCCAGCCACCACACACCCCAGACGGTCTCTGTCACCCTCACAAATGGAGCAGTGGCTGGATTTGTGCACGGGAGACTGTTTAGGTAGAGTAGTCCTGGGTCACTGGGAATAAAGCATCCCCTCTGCTGTCTCTTGCCAGTCCTGCTCCAGCCACCCTGTGATGCTGTTAATCCCAGCTCCCATCGAAGGCCCTCAGCAGCCAGGGGTGTCCTGCAATGGGGGACGGGTTACCTGCTTGGCTGAAGGTTTCTGGCTCAGGGGGTAGCACCAGGGGCTGGCACGCCTTGTCATCAGCAGCGAGGGTGAAGCCATCCTGGCAGGCACAGTGGTAGCTCCCGGCCATGTTGATGCAGAGCTGATGGCACCCGTGGCTCTGGCTGGCACATTCATCCACGTCTGAAATCACAGGTGTGGTCAGTGAGGACAGGGGAGGTGAGGAAGGGCTCACCAGACCACTCAGCCCCACAAGTTGGGGTCCTGCTCCCCTGCCTAGAGCCACATGGGCTCACACAGGGGGATGCAATGGGATCCCAGATGAAGCTGGTGTTTGGGCACAGCTCTGGGTGCTCTCAGTGCTGCAGGGTGCAGGGTGCGAGGACAAGACACCCCAGCTCCTGAGATACCTCTTGCACCCAGCTCGAGTAAACCTGGGCTAACCCCAAGGGGCATCTGGCCTCCTCCCCTCTGCCCAATCTCCCCAGCAAACGAGTCAGAAACAAAAGCTTTGGTCAGAAATATCCCAGCTCTGGCTAGGCGGGTGCAGGCTGAGCTCAGCTCTCATCCTGGATTTACGGCCGGGGTTTTGGTTCCAGCCAGCCGTGGTGAGGAGCTATCAGCCTTTCAAGTGTGTACAAAACCCAGTAACCTTTCCTCGCACGGGGGAGTTATTAAAGCTGTTCCCACAAAGCAAAATGAGCTGAACTGCTTCCCACGCCCAGGCGAATCTGTTTTAGGCAGTGGGAAAATCCTTCCCTCCCTCCCCTGCACTGGA
Source organism: Nycticryphes semicollaris (assembly GCA_013400055.1). Lineage (NCBI taxonomy): Eukaryota > Metazoa > Chordata > Aves > Charadriiformes > Rostratulidae > Nycticryphes > Nycticryphes semicollaris. The sequence continues at coordinate 487,555 of VXBJ01006294.1, read as the reverse complement.
GCTGGAGCTGTCAGCCCTGCCTGGCCCAGCGTGGGTCAATGCCACAGGCTCCCCCCCTGCCTTATGGGAGGGCAGAAAGCTGGGGACTGCGGTGGCAGGGGCTGCTCTCCACACTGCCTGATCTCCCTGCACACTGGTGAGAAGCATGAGGCTGCTCTCATGCTGGAGAGAAGCTCAGTGCCTGGAGATTGCCAGGCTTTCCCTCCACCCCCGGATATTTTCGGTTTACAGATAGAGCTTCTGCTGTAAATGGGCGTCTTAGTTTACAGCAAGAGTTTACAAAGCTTGGGAGATACACAATCTCTGGCTGACTCCACAAGTGTAACGGCTGCTCTGTGGAAAACCTTTTGCTGGCTGCAGAAACATGGCAAGAGTACAGCCTCTGCTCACACTGACCCAGCGGAGAGAAAATGTGGATGCCAGGGCTGCAGATGAGGGCTGGGAGCACCAAGGCAGCCAAAGGGAGGTCAGAGCTCCCCTAGGAGCCGAGCTTCCCATCCTTTCCTGGCCCTGGAGCAGAGCATGTCCATGTGTGTGTCCGTGTGGAGGAGTAATACACTGGTCTGAGTAGCACCGGGCATGTGCCACGGCTTGGTTAGGACCCATGGTGCTGGTTCCCTTCCCCCACCAAGGAGTCAGTCTATGGGCACAGGACCTGTAGAGTCCCACAGCAACCCTGCTGCTCCCCGGAGAAGCTCAGGGAGCCTGAAGGGAAGCAGCATGGCTGTTACCTGTCTGGCAGGCTCGCCCCATCCAGCCGGGCAGGCAGGCACATTTCCCGGGGAAGGTGCAGGTCCCACCGTTCTGGCACGGCACCCAGCAGAGAGCTGTGGGTCCAAACACAGGCACAGCATCAAAAGGCAGCTCCAGGGGCCCCCAGCTCCCTCCCCTGCCTCACAGTGCATGCACACACAACACAAAACACACCCCAGCACCAGCCTGGGGCCAGGAGGCTCTACCCCAACCCCGGAGTGGTGGGGTTGAGCCGACCCCCAGGGCACAGGATGGGTGGGATGAGCTGGACCTTGGGTTTGCTGCCTGGAAAGAGATCCTGGTGCCTACAGCCAGCAGGGAGGAGGGACAACAGGCAGCAGCAGACCCCTGGGAAACCCTTGGTGCTGTGCTCTGAGCTCATCTAGGGATGGACCAGCTGCTGATGTTTTGCATTTGTTTTCTGCTGTACATCACGATCGCCTCCTGAAAGCATTTCTCTTCCATTACTGCTGATTTATATGGAAAGGCCTTACTTGTTTTATTTATCCTCTGGTAACTATAAAGTTAATAAGCGCTCCCCAAGGAAAAAGGGCCTGCGAGGCAGCAGGGGAAGGCTGGGAATTAATCAGAAATTGAAGTGCATTTGGTTTGTGATGCTGAAAATTTAAATGCTTTCCTACAGGGAGGACCCACCTGGCAGACGAAGCGCCGGTAAATGAGAGAACTGGCTGCCTGTGCCTCATTCAAGGCCCTGAGGTACCTGTCCCATGGGGTCTGGGTGAAGGGCAAGCACTGGCAGTGGAGTGGCACAGCGGCCTCTTACCTCTGTTGCAGCTGAGTGTGTGGCTATTAGCCCTGCTCCAGCCAGGACAGCAGGAGGCCACAGCCTGGGGCAGCTGCCTGTACTTCTGCCGGTAAGCAACCCTGTAGATGGTCCTGCAACACAAAAATGGGGCTGAGCTGGGTGATCCCACCCCAAGCCCCCCATTCTGCTCCGTGCCAGTTTGTCAGACCTAGGAGCCCCTTCCCCACAGGTCGAGGCAGGACTCCCCCTTTCCGCAGCCCCCTGCCAGTGCGCGGCTCACCGGGACGGATCCTGCTCCGTGTGAGGACCAGGTCTGTGGGACAGGCAGGTGCCCTCACCTATAGGTGCTGCAGAGGCGGTGGCCCTGGCAGGTGGTGAGGTAGGGCTGGTAGACGGGCTGGACGTGGGACTCGGTGTAGGTGGCTGCCTGGGTCTCCAGCGCCGCGGCACAGACTCTGCGGCTGCGGAGAGAGGAGCGGGTCAGACACTGTCTCAAAACCAACCCACCACATCAGCTCAGGACGTGGCCTGACAGTCCCTCTCTACAGAGGGCTATTAAAATGGCAGTGGCTAATTGCCCAAGTGACCTGGGAAGCTACTTCAAGCTGCTTTGGGGCAGTGACACGAGGCTTGAGCCCTGTGGGGTGGATGGGCTCTTCCTCCACAGCTCCTGCTCGAAGGCGCTGACGCCTCTTCGTACACTCACCCCAGCACAGTCCCTCTGCCCCGGGAGAGCGGCTGGGGCCCAGATTTAGGGGAAGATTTACTCAAAACAGTTCTCCTTCCATTCATCCCTTAAAATCTCTCACTTTCCGGATGGATTTTTCCTTTCTGAGACTTTTGCACTCCTGAAACAGATGCCCCCGTGGTCACCAAGAAATTAATGATTTCAAAGGAATGGTCAGGCTCACCACAAAAAGGTAGAGGCCAGAGGAAAGTTGCCCTCCAGTCTTCCTAAGATAACTGCGATCCAGACAAAAACATTCCCAAGGTTAACAGCCAAAGTGGTCTGGGTTAAAGATTCTTTTGGAGTTTTCCAACATTTTCCAGCCCAAGCAGGTCAGTCCCACCGAGGAAGTCACCTACTTGTCTCAGCCTCTCAGCCCGATTAGAAACTAGAATAAAAAGCCTGGCAATTAGCAGCATGGTCATCAGATGGCTTCCATTAACTCCAGAAAACTCCTCTCAGCCTCACTGATTGACGCTATAGAAGATGCAATTTTTTAAATGGTAATTGTTTGCTTTGCAACTTTTAGAATGAAGCTATAGCTGCAGCCTGTGCGTGCGAGCGAGGAATTCAGCCTGTGGTTTTAGTCATGACCAGAATGCAAAAGGTTTAACGCTAGAGGAGAGTATTTCAATGTAAAAACAAACTTTGTAGAAAACGTGAGCTGTTTCTGGGGGTGGGCCTTGATCTCGAGCTCCTTTTGGCTGGGGAAGAAACTGGGGCACCGAGCTCTGGGCTTGCTCTGCCCCAGTGGGAGCCGAACTGTGCCTTACCCAGGCTGTGCTGGGATCCAGGGTGCTGTGTCAGACCTATTTCCCAGAAAAGGAAGGGGAATTGCTGGATCAGCCACTCCTGGGTATTCAGGACCATGACTGAAGCCACTGTGGCAGCCCAGGGAGCACAGGACATGGCAAGTGACAACCCACCAGGGCTTTCTATGCCCGTGTCTCCTGAACGGTGCATCCTTTCAGAGCTGGGAGGCTGCATCCTCCTTTGGTGGCTCATTTGCACAGCTTGATTGGCATAATAGCGAGATTGCGCCTGCATTTTTGTGCAAGGATGTGCTTGAAAGAGACCATAATAATTGGCAAACAGTTCAGGGCCTGTTTAGCTTTTGACTCTCTCAGACAAAAAAGCTCAGAATATCTTTGTGCCCCCTGCATGAAGCTAAATGGAGCCAGGGCATTTTCTCCGAGAGGTATTTTTTGCTTCAGTGACAAAGCAAACAAACACCAGGGAAGGGCTGCTGAGCCCCAGTTACCTCAGGAGGGTTCAGCTGAGCCTTTCCCCACCTCCTCACCAGCCTGGGGAGCTGCTCACACAGGTGCAGCTGATGGCTGAGCCAGGCTCTTCATCACCCAGAGAGGATGGACCTCGCCGTGACATCCAGATGAACACATCCAGACAAAAAGCAGACAAAAAGAGGGCTTACCCTGCCCGGGTGAAGCCATCCGTGCTGGTCACACTGAGGATGAGGAGGAGTCCCGAGAGGAGGCAGCTGGTGCGGCGCATGTCCCGTCTCTTCTGTGCCACCCTGGGCAGCGCGGCACAACCAAGTCTTGCTCTTTGGTGGGAAGCGCTGGCTCCTACCACATGTCTCACCCTTCAGTGGGGAACCCTGCTAGTGAGAGAAGAGAGGTGTGAATATGTGGCACCCGTCCCCAGCTGGTGACAATTGATGGAGCCACGGGGACAGGGTCAGCCACATCTTCCAGGGTCAGTGGGATGGCACTGACACTCTAAGGGCAGCCAAGGGGCTGGGGCAGGAACACACTTGCTGGCAAGAGAGGAGCGTGACAAGCCAAAGCACAGGGGAAGAGGGGGAACAAGGGCCTTGTCAACCACTCACAAGGAGGGAGCTCCTCTGGGCACAAATCCGCTTTGCCCCACTCCAGCCACTGGTGTGGCAGTGATTTCCCCTGGGGGACACCTGGCCTGTCACACAGGAGATGCTCTCGTGGCACCAGGGGCCACATGGCCATTTGTCGAGTGGCAGAGAAGGGACCTGTGTCATATGAAATACAGTCCCAGTTCCAAAGAGAGAGGGCAAAACAATGGCCTGTAATTTCTTAATCCATACAGCATTGTAAAACTGCATTTTCCCACCACAAAACACACTGAAATCTGATCTTCTCCTCTTTAAAATACAAGTTCTTGCCAGAGAAAAGTGCTCTAAGGGCCATATGTACCATCTGCAAAGTCAGTACTAACCAAGTCATGAATAAAGAGGCTTTGATTTTCCAGCAGAGGACAAATATGAAACAAGGCCGAAGAAGGTCAATAACAATATCTAATTTAAACAAAACAGTTGGCCTCCGGATGGCAGCAGTTAAAGGAGGAAGAAATAAAGAATCCCACCTTAAATATATGCCAATTCAAGAAAGAATCAATCTTGCTGATTAAACCTTGAGAAAGGAGTGGCAAAACAAAATGAAACCTCCTTCTGAAATTGCACGCATGGTGAGCTGCAAATAAACTTTCAAAACTCCCCAGGTGATGCAGGACTGGGGATTGCAGACTCATCCCCAAACTCCTTCAGGACAATTCCTAACTCTGAAACAAGTTGTTGGGGATAACTGGCATGACCATCCCCAAAGGGTCTCAAAGCCCTTCTCCAAGGCTCTCAGTATCATCTTTCCCATTGTGCAGGTGAAGAAACTGAGGCACAAAGAGATGCAGGCCCACATCTGGAGATAAACCAGTGACCTGGCTTGAGGGGCAACCACCCCAGTGCCGTCCTGCCCCTTCATATCAAACATCTTGTGCATGTTTCCGTGCAGTGAAGGAGGTGGACACTGGCTGAGCAGCCCCTTCCCTTCTCACCTAAGCCCAGGACGCAGCTCAGGCCATGAGCTGAGAAACAGGGAGGGTTTGGTTATAAAATGCCATCGGGACCTCACTCAGTCCCTGAATTCAGTGGTACTGAGGAAGCTGAGGGTCTGGCTCCAGGACAGAGGGATGGCAAATTGCCCTACAGCCATACAAGCTATTCCCATGGGGTCCCAGCCCAGCAGGGAACTGCAGATGCCAGGGCACATCTTAACCTCTGTATGAGCTCAGCTTTGAGGACTTAAGGATTTGGGTGAAATTAAGTCTGTAGTCCTCCATTCTCCTCCAAACACAGCGATAAATTTCATCTTCTAATGATTAATATAAGGTATCTCCACCATCAGGAAACCAAATCGTGGTTGGCCTGCAGGAAAGTCCTGAAAAAATAGTGAAGAGACCTCCTTCCTCCCCAGTCCTCCTGGAGACATCCCAGGGACACTGATGTACAGAGAAGGACTAACTCCCCACCACTCAGCCAGCCAGCTTTTCCCAGGGCTATACTGGGACACATATTTTCCTTCCAGTCACAGATCCCCAGACTAGTGGTGCTTCTCCAGAAGTCTGTAAGTCTCCAGAACTCTGCCAACCGTCTCCATCCTCCCACAGGATTCCCGTGACTGCTTTCCCCGTGGGGAAGGCAAGAAACGCAGGGCACGAGCCTAAAATATCGATGGTTTGCTTCTTTGCTTTGAAATGGAGCAGCCATGCCCTACCTCAAGTGGTCAGGTCAGAGAATCCCTCTGGGTCACAAAATTATGGTTGCTTCATAGCACAAAAAAGTTACAAAAGCAGAAAATGTAATAGTCTATACTTGACTTCTTTTATGAGCTTAAGAAAATCAGCCTTTTTAAAGCCACTGAAGATCTCCAACCTGTTGCTATTACCTATTCTAATACTCCTCTTTTAAAGCAAGTAACTTAAGGAAAATCTGGTTAAGATTAAGGGGAAAAAAAAAAGGGGGGAGGTGTCACTGCCTTGCTAGTCTCTCAAACAAAGAGGTGAAGCCCCTCTGGCAAGTGAAACTATGTGGATGCATCTGAGTTTCTGCTGTTTCAGGGCGCAGCAAAGTCTCCTCGGCAGGCGATGCGCTCCTATGAATCTGGAGGTCCCTCTCCCACCAGCCAGAAATGTTCCTGTAACTCTCCCAAATCTCCTCTTGCCTAAGGCACCTCCGCATCCAACGGGAAAATGCAACCCACCGTGTGGGTGAGCAAATGCTTTGGGCCAGCACTGCCCATGGAACCATGGCTAGAAGCCCAGCTGATGGCAGTAGGACGAATCGGGCTCTGCCTGCAAAGCGGTGCAAGAGAATCTGGTCCCTCAAGAGGATGCAATTTCCCTCACGAGAACGAGAAAGCTGCACTTTTTCAAACAGCCTGGCCTGGTTCTGCAGGTGACACCGCTGCTCCCGACTGCACGCTGGACCTGCTCTGTGCCCTCAGAGCCAAACCTTCCTTGGAGAGGGTCAGCATCAACAGCAGGGAGATGGGTTTTTCCCCTTACAAACGCCTCCAGCTGCTTTCTGCACAGGCTGCCATGCAGGCACCGCGGAAAGCGGGCAGAAGGATGCGGGTGCAATGGAGCAGGGCTTGGGGACACCGCGGAGGAGGGCATAGGGCTGGGGACACCGAGTAGCGGGACGCAGGGATGGGGACACCGCGGAGCAGGGATACAAGCACGGCGGAGCCAGCTGCAGGGGTATGGCACCCTGCAGCAGGGCACAGGGANCGCCGCGGCCCCCCGCGCATTTCCTCCCCCGGCCCGAGCCGGTCCCTCCGCCCCGGCCCAATGAGCTCCCGGCGGGGAGGAAAGCGGAGCCTCCCGGCCGGGGGGAAGCGCCGGGGCCCGGGGAGCCTCCGCCTGCCCCCGCCCCGCCGGCCCCCGCCGGTCGCCACCTGCCCCCGCCGAGGTGCCCCGGCTCCCCGGGGATTTGCAGGGACATGGCAGGACANTGGGTCACAAAATTATGGTTGCTTCATAGCACAAAAAAGTTACAAAAGCAGAAAATGTAATAGTCTATACTTGACTTCTTTTATGAGCTTAAGAAAATCAGCCTTTTTAAAGCCACTGAAGATCTCCAACCTGTTGCTATTACCTATTCTAATACTCCTCTTTTAAAGCAAGTAACTTAAGGAAAATCTGGTTAAGATTAAGGGGAAAAAAAAAAGGGGGGAGGTGTCACTGCCTTGCTAGTCTCTCAAACAAAGAGGTGAAGCCCCTCTGGCAAGTGAAACTATGTGGATGCATCTGAGTTTCTGCTGTTTCAGGGCGCAGCAAAGTCTCCTCGGCAGGCGATGCGCTCCTATGAATCTGGAGGTCCCTCTCCCACCAGCCAGAAATGTTCCTGTAACTCTCCCAAATCTCCTCTTGCCTAAGGCACCTCCGCATCCAACGGGAAAATGCAACCCACCGTGTGGGTGAGCAAATGCTTTGGGCCAGCACTGCCCATGGAACCATGGCTAGAAGCCCAGCTGATGGCAGTAGGACGAATCGGGCTCTGCCTGCAAAGCGGTGCAAGAGAATCTGGTCCCTCAAGAGGATGCAATTTCCCTCACGAGAACGAGAAAGCTGCACTTTTTCAAACAGCCTGGCCTGGTTCTGCAGGTGACACCGCTGCTCCCGACTGCACGCTGGACCTGGTCTGTGCCCTCAGAGCCAAACCTTCCTTGGAGAGGGTCAGCATCAACAGCAGGGAGATGGGTTTTTCCCCTTACAAACGCCTCCAGCTGCTTTCTGCACAGGCTGCCATGCAGGCACCGCGGAAAGCGGGCAGAAGGATGCGGGTGCAATGGAGCAGGGCTTGGGGACACCGCGGAGGAGGGCATAGGGCTGGGGACACCGAGTAGCGGGACGCAGGGATGGGGACACCGCGGAGCAGGGATACAAGCACGGCGGAGCCAGCTGCAGGGGTATGGCACCCTGCAGCAGGGCACAGGGACACGGGTATCACGGAGCAGGCTGCGGGGACACGGATATGAACGGAGGAGGCTGCGGGGACACAGGCACCGCGGACCGGGCTGCGGGGACAGGGGTACCGCGGCTCCCGGCACAGGGATGCTCACCCTGGCCCGCAACAGGCCGAGCCCCGCTCCCCCGGACGCTGCACCCCCCGGGGCAGGCGGAGAAGCCCCCGGGGCACCTCCCGGGCCGCCCCCCCACCCCCCCCCGGCTTTGCCGGAACGCCCGG
>VXBJ01006294.1:425325-478722 GCA_013400055.1 Nycticryphes semicollaris | reverse complement strand
GATGGACCCAGAGAGATGCCCAAATTCCACAAGGGGACACACACAGGGCACAGCTCCTCTGGCTTCCCAACACCTGCCCCGGGACAGATCAGGCAGGCTGATCCCCCAGCTGCCTGCAGGCTTCTTGGGTTAAACGCTCGGTTATTTATCAAAGCAAATTCTGCAGTTCAGTTTGTGCCAAACTGCCACTTGTTTTGTCTACATTTTTCTCTGGGAAATTAGAGCACAGAGGCTTATTGTTTTCCAAATGACTTAGGCGCCTGCCCATGCACAGAACCAGCCTTAAAGATAGCAGGGGTCTGATGTGACGAAATGTAAGGCAGGGTACAACCCCCCTGGGAATATTTGTTCCCATTAAGCTTTGCAATATCTTTTTTTAAATGCTTGTAGGCATTTAAAGGAAATATTTACCAGTTAAACAATAATGGCTCCAAAAGAGCAACTGAGATCACTGGCCCGTCCCCTGTGTTTCCTCATGGATACGCTGAGGCTGCTGATTGAACTGTCTGTGGTCGTGCTGCGCCCTCCGGGGAAGCTGATGGGTGCAAGATCTCCTGGTGTGGGGCTCTCAGGTGGGCCCGTGTGAAAGCAGCATAAACTGCTTTGGTAAGATTCTCCCCAGGGGAAGGGAGCAGAGCAGAGGGGGAATCAGCTCTGGGACATGCTGGTGATGATGGAGCTCCGTTGCCGGGGTGGACGGAGTGTGTGGGAGATGGGATCCCTCCCGGCAGCGAGGGAAAAGCTCGCTGGTGCTGGGGGAAATGCAGCTCCACGTTACACGGCATCTCACATGGCACCAACAGGTTTGCTCCCTCTGCCTATATCCAGCCTACCTCTGGGGAATGATTTCAGCTCATTTAATCTCATAAGCACAAAGCACAGGCAACTTTTCCCAAGAGTCTTGAAGGGACAGTAATTATCTTATTATGCAGAGAGTGTCATTGGTTTTTTTCTGGTGTATGGGGGAGATGAACAGAGCCTGATACTCAACTTCTCTAATAATTGCAAAATGCGTTTGGAAGCCAATGGAAAGCTTCTCCCTCTGACGATACTGAAAGCACAGGATATCATTTTGCAGCCGAGACACTCACCTTATCCGTGGTGCTCCATCATTTGTCCTGGCCAGGGATCCTTTCCTTATGGAGCGTTTTGGTTTCTCACTGTCAGAAGAGAAGCAGCCCGTTGTTACACTCCCCTTGTCGTGCAGGCAGAGACCAGTGATCCAGCCCTTGCCCACCATGGACCTGGTGTGGTGTTCCCTGGATGTTCCCTGTGGAGCGGGGTGAAGGATGAAAGCTGGAGTGTGGTCACAGGGTACCTGTGTCTGCCCCTGGCACTGAGGTCACACCACAAAGCCTCGCTGGGCGCCATGATACCAGTGACAGAGCGCAAGGAGCCCTGTCCCTTCCCTCCTGGCCAGGGCAGGCTGCACAGCGGGTGTTTTAGGAGCATCCTATGTGTCCTGGTCCTCCTCTCGCTCACACAAGCTTGCGGTGAAGGTGACCTTGCAGTCACCCTGGTGGGAAAGGCCAGGCAGCCCCACGGTGCCTTGGCACCCTTTGAGGTTGAGCAAGCAGGGATATGAGCAAGGGAAGAGCAGAGTAGAAGCCCTGGTTCCACCTAACACCACTCCAGGGCTTCACTGAACACTGAGCCATCCCCTCCAACAGTTTCCTCAGGGTCCAGGGCTGGGATTTTCCAAGAATGCAAGATAACGGGGTGCCCTGGTCCCACTGTCACTCTCCTGGGTGTACCCAAGTACACCTACACTGGTGGGTGATCCCATCTGCTGTGCCCCAACACTATATTTTACCATCTTCAGCACGTACACACGCTCATTTATGGGCAAAGATTGCCCAGGCAACCAAATGTAAATCTGGTGGGGAGAAAGGGGATGGACTTGTTGACATCCAGCATCACTCAGCTTTCAGATCCTCGTGAGACAACAACACCCAGTGCAGGACGAAGCAAGCCACCGCTCAGGGTCTCCGTTAGAGCCTTCTCAGCCATCAAACAATTAGTCCCTAAGCAATCTGCAGCATTTTAAAATTCTGCAAGTATTTTAATTGCAAAATGTTTGCTTTTCAGTTCCACTTACTGGGTCAAATCTTTGCTCAAGCAAGTACCCCTGTCAGCTGCGTATTACCCATTAAAAGAGCATTTAATCCTCACTTTTAGGGAGGGTTCAGTGTCTTATATGCTAATATTCATTATGCTGGGAGGAAATCCCCCAGGACACTGCCTGGCAAAGTTCCCTTGAAAGCAGAGGAGTGATGCCAGTTCAGAGTCGGGGAAGATCAGGTCTGTTGGCTCAGTTCATATCGGCGTGATGAGCTTCTGACAAAGGCAGTCAGGGATTTTGGCTCCTGACTGCAAGTCTGTGTGAATTTAAGTCCTCCCTGGACCGGTGTTTTACATGTTTCCTCCAAAGCTTTCTCCCTTGTGCTCTAGAAGCGTACTCCCACGACATCTAATATTAATGCTTGTCTCCAGGCCAAGAAAGAAATGTTTCTGCTCAACCTCCCTCTTAGATTTAACAATGTCGAAATCTCCTTGTCTCCCACTGTTTTTTCCACCAGTGTGAGCTCTGAGGCACGCTGAGGGCTGGCTCAGAGCAGGTCTCAGGCTGAGCACCAGGGCTGGCTGTGAAGATGAGATCTTCACCCACCTCCCCATTTCCTAGAGCCCGTCCCATATTGGTGCCAAGCACAACACACTCTCCCAGGCAGCAGCACCAGATCCAGCATCACCCTGAGAGTACCCATGCAGGATTGAGGGCTGGAGGGGTGGACTGGGCTTCCAGCTGGTCCCCTGTGTGGTAGGTGGGCTTGGAGGAGCTGGGGTTGGAGGGACTCAACTTTGCTATGGCTCTGTGGGCGTGAAAAAAGGAATAATTAACAGGATGTGAGCGCTAAGGTCCCATATCAGGAACCCTCCCCTAAGAGAGGAGTGCTTACAGCCCGCCACAAGGCATGGGACATGCCCAAGCACTTCCCCAAACCGGGGCCAGAGGTGCTGAAGTGGCAGATGGAGACAGACGGATGGGGGGGACAGACAGAGGAGTGACACACCATACAGATGCAAAACTTCTCAGCTCCTACAAGCCATGGCTGACCTCGTACCTGCTGTGTACAATGGGCTCTCGCTGGCCTCTGCAGGGGTCTTGTACAGAGCTGGAAGCACTTGCTAAAGCAATAGGAATGTTTGGTGCTTCTGAAAAAAAAAAGGTGGGGAATGGCTTTTGCTGTTCTAGGACAAATTCCTCTGCTCAGGCTTTTCATAGGGCTGTTTGTAAACTTTACACTTAAGCTGATGCTTTGGAGCAGCCCCTCTTCTGCAGAGATCTGTCAGGAAAACGACCTCCCACTATTCTATTATGTCCCATATTGTTCGTGGTTGCATCAGCTGCAGACCAGTTATCTCAGTGGAAATCTAGAGGCATCATTGATGTCAGTGGGATCAAAGCAGGTCAAACCAAGAAAAGTACTTGGCCCATAGCTCTTGGTCTGTCGTCACCAGTTGCCCAGCGCTATGCACATTTTGACTGAGATCTGATTCCCACAAAGTGGGGGTTATTTTTCGGGCTGGGTAAGGACTTTGCCATCATTAAATGTCTTGAAACCAGTATGTTATAACTTAAGGTGACCATAGAGACAGACAGCAGCCCAGCTGTAGCTGTGCAAAAACAAGTGTGGGATCAGGGCAACATCCTGTAGCTGGGTTTCTTTTCTCTTATGTGCACCCAGAAGACTACTTATTTTCATTTCAAGGAGGTAGTAATGGCTGCTGTGCAAAAGCTGGGAAGTGATTCATCTCTCCCAGGAACAAACTGAATTTCGCAGCTTTCTGTGAAATTTCCCTGGCAAAAAGTGGCATTAGTCAGTGGGGAATGGACCCCCCCTCCCCTGACCCTGCCATTCCCCTCTGTGTTTTCCCAGTGAATCACTCCCCGAGGAGCGCAGGGGAAGAGCGGTGGGAATAGCTGTGAGCTACACGCATGGCTCGGTCCCTTCGTCACGGCCACCCCAGTGAGCAGCTCAGGAGAGAGGGCATGTCACACAAGGCTGGTTTTTGCTCTGATTATCCTTCTCTCTCAGGGTAAAGTCTCCAGCTCCAGACACCTGCACTAAAGGGAGCTCCTCTCTTGCGGTCACCTCCCAGGCTACGATCAGGACAGGAATCCAAGCGTTCACTTTGGGAGAGAGGACAAAGAGCGAAATAATTTGTGATCACCCTGTTCTGCTTGCAGAGGCCCTTTCCTTTTCTCTCTGTGTCTTGTCTGAAACCTCAAGTTACATCTTCCCTCACGTTTCTCCATGCCCTTCTGCTGCTGGTGTGACTGTGAGTCAGGTTCGTTTACTCTAATTTGTTGCAGTTTGTAAATCTGTCTCCCCAGAGCCAGCCCCATCTGCAGCGGTAGAGTCTGGGAAATGGCTCAAATGAGCCTGCAGCCCAGATTCAATTTCTGTTCCTTACCTCTAGGGAAACTTGTGCGGAGCTGGTAGTTTAACAGCGTAAAGGGGGACTAACTCAATCAGCAGAATGAATGCTGGATCACAGGGAATAACATTCCAAATCTGCCAGAGCAGACTGTTTGCTGCTGCTGCTGCCCAGAGGAGAGGCAGATTTTCAAGGAGGCTCAGGATGCAGCCACCGCATCTGGGCTTCTGTCTCGCACAGCTTCCCAAGCAGTGGCAGAGCTTCCCAATCCTCTTTTAAATTCATTTTATCCCTGACAAAGCCTTGTTATTTCTTTTTATGCTTGATTCTCTGCCCAGTGAATTGATTCTATGAATGTCAGACCCTGGGAAAAAGGTTATTTTAACCAAGAGCCATTCACCAGTGTGGTCCTTCTCCATACTCCCACACAGCCAGCCAGTGCCTGGGTATTGCGGATGCTCCTACCCACAGCCAGCCTTTTATCCCCAAAATAACCCAGATGCCTCTCTGAAAGCCTCCTGCCTGCACTGTGCAACGCCACAAGATTAGGCTGGCAGCACCCGGAGGTAGCTGAAAACAGATAGCATGCAAATCACCCAGCTCCACGATTATAGATGTGAGAGGCTTTGCTGAGCTCCTGGCATGGAAACCCTGGCTCGCTGCAGGCTCAGCCATCGGCCAGTGCAAGCCTCAGGTCTGCGTGAGAGCAGGGACAGTCCCTGCCTGCAGCCCCGTCCTGCCTGTATCCTGCCCGTGATGGGGGCCAAATTCTGCCGTGGTGCCATCTGAAATCCGATTAACCAAGCATGATGCCGTTCCCTCTCAGCTGCACCGAAGGGAGAGAAGCAGAGATCAGGAGGAAGGATGAAGAGCATGGAGTGTGTGGTGTCAGAGGTGTTCAGAGAGCAGGCGGGTAGAGAAAGAGAACGAGTTATGGAAAGAAAAGGGGTTTGCTAAGAATTTCCAGCCATCTAGCCGGTATTTGTGCAAGTGTTCACAGCCTTCCTCTGTATGCACAGGGGGTAACATTTACCCTCCCAGTTCTCTCCTCCTGAAAAACAGCCTGAGTGCCAGTGGGGTGAATTAAAAATAATAGTATTGCAGGTTGGGCTCCGCTCTGAGCGAACCAGCGCTGTAGACACTCCTCCGCTCAGCACGTGCGTGGCTGACAGCGGAACCAGCCTCCCTGGGACCAACCAAAGAATGCTTTAAAATCTCCTTTGCTCCAGCAGCCCTTTCCCAGCACTGTGTGTTCCACCAGCCACCGAGGCTCCCACCATCACCTCCACCATCGCCGGGGTGAAAACCCACCTGTGGCGTCTGGCCTGGTGAGGACACACTCCCCTTGTCCCCAGCACAGGCTGCCCATCCCGCCCCGTCCACCTCACCCCCACTGTGGTGATGGCCACGGGCTCGTACGGTACCTGTGATGCCCCGCCGTCCCCCGCTGCGCTGGGAGCAGCCCCGCCGCCGTGCTCCCCCATGGCTGCCGGTGGCCATCCCCGCCTGGCCACCCCGGCTCCGGTGGGCCTGGACACCCGCCTTGCATCCCCAGCATGGCCGGCTGCCGGCCGCGCATAGGCAGGAGGTGGCTTCTGAGGTGGAAGGGCGGCTTTTTATGCTTTTCTTCCTGTATAAATCAGGCCGGGGATGGACAATCCCAGACAGGACTTCCTGTGTGTGTTGTGTGCTGATAACGGGCGCCACGAGGAGAACAAACACGGCCGCCCCATGCCCGGAGGGGGAAAGGGGCCACAGGGCGGCACCCCCACACCGTGCCCACCGGGGACAGCCATGGGGTTCCAAAATGGAGAGGAGGCAGCCATGTATCCCCAGGGACACAGGGAAGGAGAGGGCCACCCAGTTGGGCTCCCTGCCTGCACCTCACACCAGGACTAAGATGGCTGCTATCCCCCACTCGCCCGTCTCACTGGCATGGGGCACGTTTTGGCAGCCCCACCACAGCCACCACTCGCTACACCTCTGAGGGGGAAGATGGGGGGCCAGTGGGGACCCCTACAGCACCAGGGCCTCCCTCATAGCCTGTGCCAAGCATGACGGGGCTGGCAGCCATCTTCTCAAGAGGGACCCGTGCTGGCATTAGACACCAGTGGAGCATGACCTGGGGTATTTGCCACCCCTGGAAATCTGGGTTACAATGCAGTGCTCAGTCAGTTTGTTGGATGCCTTGTTACCCTCATCACACTGTCTGTGTGTTGTCAAAGAGCAAAGTACGGGCAGCTTTGGCCACTAAACCTGCAGGACATCACCCAGCAAAGACGGTGTCTTCATCTGGGCAGCAGAGAGGGGCATGGAAACAACTGCCCCAGCTCCATAATTTTCAAGGCCATTCCAGTGCAAAGCTGATTGTGATTTCAACTTTAATATATGTGTTCTGGGTAGACAGAAGGGGAACAGCACACTTTTTATTTGGAATTGGAAGCTTTGAACCAGACTTTATGCTAGGAAAGGAGACATTTTGAAACACAAGGGCTGTGGAGGTGGTAATTCTTGATTCTCTCAGAGGATGGTTGCCAGGCCATCTGCTGTGGGCAGCGAGACCCCCATGGCAGCCTGTATGCTTTCCTCTTGTCCCAGCAGACAGCATGGCACAGGTCTGGGGGCACACACCATCTCCTCTGGAGCCACATCCCTGGGGGCACAGACGTCATCCATGTCCCCAGCTTGTGCCACACACACCTGGGTTCTCCTGGTCTGGGCAGCACAGAGCGCTTGTGCGCAGGCTTACGGTGAGCAGAGGATTACTCCCACCCTTATTCAGCAAAATATTACTCTGGGCAAGTCCCCCGAGAATTGCAAAGTATTCCTGTGTTTATTTATATAAATGCATGGCTAAAGAAAGACCCCACTTGTTTTCCTTGGCAGAGAGGTTTTTAAAGGCTGTTTTCTGCCACCCATCATCCTCCCCAGCAATAGGTGATTTTAGACAACGCGCTGCTTTCTGCGAGCGTCACTGTCTGATGGACTCCCTGGGAGGGCATCTCTCCAGGGGAGTCTCTTCCAGGCACAAGCGTGTGTTTGTGCTTGGCTGGGCATGAAATGCTGTCTGTGTCTGCGTGTGCATGGGACATTAACCTGCAGGGAGGGTCCATCTCCATCCATTTTTGTGCTCAGTGCTGAGCTGAGCTTTAAGCAGCAGCTCCTTATGGGGAGTTATAGGATTTCCATGGACTTTGCAAGAAGAGGCAGCACTGGATGCCCCTCTCAGGTCCAAGATGATGGACACTGGAAGCACAGGTCCAGAGCTGACCAGAGCTTTCTCTACCCTCAGCAGACACCTGGGTTCAACCCTGCTATGTGCACTGCCTTCACTCCCAACACCCTCATGCTCCTTCCCACCTCCTCTAAACCTTAAACCGGTGAACTTTGGGGAAAACCCCAGACTCAATTTTTATCAGTTGCAGCAATCACCGCTTAGCCCTAACGCCATCTGTCCCGTGTCCTCTGCCCCCAGGATGGAGGCAGGTCATGGTGCACGGCTGGGACATGGGCCACCCACACCTCCACATGCACGCGGAGCCCAGCATGGAGTGGGACTGCCCTGGCCTCGGCAGCAGAGCCGCAGGAGAGAAATGGGATGTGTGGAAAATGCTTCCTGTTTACCCTGTCTCTAGTGTCTTCAGTAGTAGCTGCCGGGGTGGGAAGCGGTCAGCAGGGGCTATACGAACGGGTATTTTTAAATCTGAAATCGTGACGCTTCGTCTTGCAGGGCCACCGTGGAAGTCAGTGTTGGAGAAAACCTGGGCGTCAGCCAAGACTCAGTTATGGTTTTGGAGGAGGGAGGCTCAGGGTGTGGGTGAGCACACCCAGCCATGCCCGGCTGTGCCCACAACCCTGTGCCTCCCGTCCTCCCCAGTTCTCCTGCTGGCATCCCTAACTCCCTTGGCAGCCTCCCCAGCCCATCACAAGGTGACCTTTTCAGTAGCCCAGGGGTGGCAGGTGGCAGTGGGACCATGCAAAGCAGAGCACGCAGATGGGCAGGCAGCCCCAAGCCGGGACACGTGCTCGTCCAAAAGCCGTGTAGCCCGTTCTGCCCTGGCTCAGCCGCATTCAGGGCCTGTCAGGCATGAACTGAGTAGGGGGATGGAAGGGGCTTTAGCTCCTCATTAGCAGTAGCCAATTAGCGTGGCATGCTGCTCTCCTGTCAGCTGATGTGGCTGCTGCTGAATACCCCCTGCCCACGCTGATCCCTTTAATTTTGAGGCTGAGTGTGTTTTACCATCCATTTTCCTCCATAGTTTTGCTGCAGGAACTTTTCTCTCAAGTTTGTCTTTTCCCTCTGAGTCTCAGCTGCTCCTGAGAAACTGAGTCCTGCCTGGTTTGTTTTATTGGGCAGTTCTCTCCTTGCCTGCTGCAATGCCACACTCAGGGTTTGTTCAGTGTACGAGCAAGTATCAGGGAAAACGCTGTTCTGCAGCAGCTTTTGATACTTTCAATAATAAAGTCAATTACCACGCAGCAATCAAAAGCAGATGGCACAAACTCCACACTTCGTTTCTGTGGCATTTGCCAACGCGGTGAGCCGAAGGCAGCCCAACCTTGTCCCATAGGGACATGCAGGCTGTTTGCAGAGGGACGGGGTTAGAGCACACACACACACACCCCCTAAAAGCTGGCCCAGACCTTTGTTGGACTTAGAAGGACTGTGTTAAATGTTTCCAGGCTCGGGCCACTCCAAATCTTTGAGTGACAGCTGCTTCTTGGGGAGTACACACAGCATCTGGGAATGGAATCCAGGCTGCCTGGGTCCTGTTTCCACCCACTTCCAGTGTTCTCCATGGAAAAACTATTTTACCATCTCTTGTCTGCTTTTGCATGGGCACATAATAAAAGCGCCAGTCCCACCGTGGGGATGTTGTGCTGCTTGCTCAACCACATCCATGAACTGCTTTTAGATCCCTGCATGAAACCTGCCATGTAAATTTAACTCCACATTTTAGGTGTTGTGAACTTTTGATGGGATTTAATTCTCTTCTCAGCAGAAAACGCAGACACTTGCTTGAGCCTTAAAGTGTAAGAAGAAATGATATTTCAAACCTGAACCTCTTTGAGGAGCCAGGGAGGAAAAGCAAAACCTCTTGCTTCTCATCCTCTCCTGAACCCAGGTTGCCCTCCTTAGGATTTAACAACCTCTTGATTTCTCCAGCTGCTGAAGATACTGCACATTGGATACAGAGGGCACCTGTGGGGACCTGGAGCCAGGCCTTGGTGTTGCTCTGCTCCATGCCCATGCCATTACCAGGGCCCTCAGAGCCACCAGGACCAGGGCAAGACTCCCAGCAGCCCAGTTTCAGTGTTTGTTACAAGCCCTGTGCACCCCACCACCCCCTGGATGAGCTGTACCTCAGCCAATTCATCCCTTCAATGATATTTCTTGTGAGGCAAGAAATACCTTGCATGTCCAGACTTCACAAGCTCCTGAGGAGCAGTGGCACCTCCAAACTCTCCTTGGCCACCCTCTGGTCCATCCTTGGGGTGAGGATGCTGGGGAAAACAACAGACGACAGCGCTGGAGATCTCCAGCCTGGAGATTGCTGGGGCAAGACAGAGGGGTTTTGAGGGTGCCTTGGGAATACCGGCACAGTGCAGATGTAATTAATCAAGTTGAGAGATTGTATTCTTCGTTAGCGCTTCTTGCTGTGCAGGGAGAACCTCGGGAGTCTGGCAGGCAACCGCAGCTTGGCTGGGAAACAGATCGGTCTTCTCCCACTGAAAATCTTGTATGAAAAGGAATTTTATCCATGTTTTGCAGAGAATGTTGCAGATTTCAGAGGAATCAGAATTCAACAAAAAAGTTCCTCCGAAACTATCAAAGTCTCCCAATTCAAAAACTGAGGTTTGAACTTTAGAGACTCAAAGTTTGAATGATTAGCTGGACTTGTATTTTTCTCACTCAGTTTTCCCTAAGGGCTTATAAAAGCATTATTGTTAAAACAAACCCTTGCCAGTAAGGTATCTGGGGAGGCCGTGAGCCGGGGCACACAGTGGCTGCTTTGGGATGGTGCCATGCAGAGTGCTGTGGGGCGATGAGCTGAGGTGGCCAAGAGGTTTCTGTCTGCAGAGAGGGTTGGAGGTCACTGTGCAGCCCCGTGTCCAGTGGGACAATCCTTCCAGGCACGGAGAAACAGAAGTGGGGAAGGCTCTTTTGCCAGAGTTGTGTGGGGAATATTTATTTGTTCCTCCAGCTCTTTGATTACTCATCTTTTCACCTGAAAAAGGCATCATGAAGTGAAGTAAAGAAAAGATGCTTTGTGACAGCTGCCCCTTCTGAGGTCTTTCCCCGTTGTTTCAGCTTGTCCAAGGTTTTTTGTGTCTCTAGATTTTTTTATCTCAAGTCAGAAAGACTCCTGATTTTCAACACTTGGGAAGCACCATGCAACATCATCCAGGGATCCGGATCTGCTGCTGATGCTGCCAGAGTGTGGCTGGATCTCTCCTTCTGAGGAGTCAGCCTGGCCCCGTTTTGGGGAAAGACCTCCTCTTCCTGCAGTTCTCCCTCATTCCTCATCAGAATCTCTGCTTGTGCAATGAAGACATTTTTCAAGGTGTCCTGATGCTCACAATGTCTACTCTCCTTCCCACTGGTACTAACAACTGCCCGTTAACACCAAAGGCTAATTGCTACCAATTTGTTAGCTATTCAACATGACATTGCAGAAGGAGTTGGGGTTGCGGTGACAGGACGATGGAGGGTGACCTCTGTAAATGCTGACTTTAAGTAGTGCTTCCTACAGAAGATTGGCAGGTTCTTCCAGGACCTCTCTAACATGGAAATAAGCCAAGTCACAGGCTACGTGCAGGGCTCAGGACACAGCCCCTGGCCAGAGAAGTGTTTCTATTGCGGGCAGCGCCTGAGTCCATGCTTAAAGCCCTGCACGTGCTCCTGTGCTGTGTCAGAGGCACAGGGGAACCTCAGTGCCAGCAAACGTGTGTCATCAAGGTCAGCTTGTCCTCCTAAATCGATGCCAGCGAAATTAAGACTGGCATCAACAGATCAGCCAGGCCTTACCGTAAAGAACCTCGTACATCTGTGCCTTCCTGGATCAGAGCCGCCCCGAGACACTGCTGAAGTGTCCCCACAGCCGGAGCTGCTGAGGACTGTGTACTCGTCACCGAGAGAGCTCGTGCGTGACTTCCCGTGAAAACCACATTCCTGTAGGAGCGGTGGGGAGCAGCTCCCATGCGGGTGGGCTGAGCCACATGCCAGCCCTCCCTGTGCTCCATCCCAGCCACCCCGCAGGCCCAGCCTGCCTTCTCTTGCTATTGACACAGAGTTCAAAGAAAGCCTGATAAGAGAGGGGTAGAAAGTGAGGGAGACAGGGAGCAGAGACTAAACACGGTGCACCTTGGTGTCCTGCTCAGGAGCAGCAGATCCTGGGCTGGGGGACAAGCTCCCCTGCTCCACGGTGATGCGCGCTGGGGACCACTGGGACCCTGGTGTACCTAAGGTCAGGGAGATGACCATGCCTTGCTGCTGCTGTTCTGATAGCATCGAGGACAGAGATGTGAAAAAGCCCAGAGCCTCTCTTTTGCTAAGCCAGCTTGGTAAAAGGCTCCTTTATCTGCCCTTTGGTGTGAGATAAGGTTCCAGTGTTGTCCAGCTTTGTATCACTCACAGATACCTCCCCTGGCTGCAGGAAGGTATCAGGCATTCAGAAAATATTTGAGCAAGACCATATCTTTCTGAAACCTGTGTGCAATGGAAAGACACACAGGGTGGATTAGATCTACAGTGTGTGTGTGGGGGGGTGTTCAGGATCTCCTTGTCCATGCAAGGACAGAGCACATTTCCTCAGCTTATAGGAACAGGCTGTGAGGGCCTCACTCATCACAGGTCCCCAAGGAGAAGGATTACTGTGGGCTGAACAGGAACCTGAGTCCCGGGTTCCTTTCTGGGCTGGGAAACCTGCATGTTTTCCCCCAATTCCCCAAGGTATGAGGAGATGTGGTCCCTGCAAGTCCCTGGTGTCTGCCTTGGAGCCAGCTCCCACCAACACGGAAAGATGGGAAAACATTTCCCACTGCCAAAACCGTCCTCAGCTGATCCAGCTGCCCCTTTCTTGCAGCAGGAACATCCGTACAGATGGATGCATTTACAGTCATTCTGTTATTTTTACTATTCTTTGACAACAGCGTTCAAATCCTAAATGCAGAACTTTTCATTTGGCAAAGACCCAAAATATGCATTTTGAATTCTCCCTTCAAAATAACACCAAATGATCGAGTGAGTAAGGACCACCCCAGACCTGCCTTCACCCTGAGGATGCCAAAAGAAAACACCCTCTCCCTGCTTCAAAGCTTGATGGGTTGCTTCGGTGATACACAAACATCTTGAGGGCTAATCAAAATTAACATTTGTTTTAATGAGTCAGTGAGAACTGTACCTCATTGCAACAACCCACCTACTACAATGTCCCTGACATACATGTGTATTTGAAAGGCATGAGCCGGATTTCTCCAGGATGATTTATCACCACCTGGGAGTTCAGCTCATCTCTCCGTGCTCTGCACTGCCGTAGACGGGACCTGGATTGGAAGACCATGGGTGACTGTTTATTTCTGTGAAATCCTTACACAGCACCATGAGAACTGACTGGGAAGAAATAGCATATGGTGAAAACAGAGGATAAGGAATAAAAGCCATCCCTCTGTGGGATCTGACGGAAGAGTCGTGCACTGCACTGGAGCAGATTTGGGTGGTGCAGAGGCACCAACCTCTGGGTGCCCAAAGCCAGAGGCTGGAGCAGCACTTTCACGACCACAGAATGAATGCTATGGGGTTGGAAGGGACCTCTGGAGATCATCTGTTCCAACCCCCTGCCAAAACAGGGTCACGCAGAGCACGTCCCATAGTAACGTGTCCAGGTGGGGTTTCAATGTCTCCAGAGATGGAGACTCCACCACCTCTCTGGGCAGTCTCTTCTGGGGCTCTGTTACCCTCACAGGAAAGAAGTTCCTCCTCTTGTTGAGATGGAACTTCTTCTGTTCAAGTTTGTGCCCATTTCCTCTTGTCCTGCCACTGGGCACCACTGAAAAAAGCCTGGCCCTGTCTTCTTGACACCCACATGGCTCACACAATGCTGGCTTCTAGGGAAAGGCACCAAAAGGGGAAACATTTCCACCACAACAAAGCTGTTTGCACAGCACAAAATAGATTTTGTTAGATTCTGGGGAGGCAACTTCTTCTGGGCTGCTCCATCTTCCACCAAAGTCCTGAGGGCTGAGACCCCTCTTCCTCCCTGCCTGCAGCTGACGCTCCCTTTCCCAGCAACTCTTACCGGTCGGAACAGACACCAAGAACTGACATTTTAAAGCTGCCCAGTTGCAGAACAAAAAGCACTTGCAACTGATTAAAAGTTGTCTGTGTCAAAAACACTTGGTGTATTGAACAATGCACACAAAGGGCTGGTTCTGATCTCATTGTGTGGGTCTAAGTCCAGAGGAGGTCTCCATGGAGAAGACCTGAAGAATGGACAGGACATTACGATAACGGCGCTCTACAGAGGTGATTAAGCCAAATAACACGCAGCTGAACAGAGCTCAATGTCTTTTTCATGAAATTAATAAGGCGTGTAATAGATAACAGTCTCCCCATTAGTGGATCTAATCCCTTGGCTGGAAAATCCTACCCAGGAAACTCTCATGGCTTTTCTGCTGACTTCACTGCATTTCAGCAACGCAATAGGGAAGTGGAGTTCAGCCTAAAAATCAGACAGCGAATGCAGAAGTCAAGATTTAGGAAAAATTTGCCGAAAAAAAAGAACTGTTGATGCGTCTCTTCTCTGACACGTCGCAGGGTCCATCAAAATGGCCACTGCCTTTATTTTGTTTAATCACTTATCTCCGCGGAGGGAAGAGGAAGTTCCCAAGAACGCATGATCGTTAAAAATATTAGCCAGGTCCTGGCGATTATTTTTGGTAGCTAAACACTTCCTGGCTGAAGGGTTTTGCTTTGCATTGGACTTCAGTAAATGTTTTAGTACAACTTTCATAAATACCCATTATACTCAAATCAGTGTGCAGTTTACAATTCAGCTGGGAAGGGCGGGGATATGTTTCTCTTTCTTTTGTTTCGCCGGGCAGCATCAGCACGCTCAAGCGCAGAGCCCTGCACTGGAATCGCGTTCAGCTATTTTCTTGTATCCTTAAATAAAGGACCAGTTCACACAGTCAGAAATCTCTGTTTCCTTTCGGGCAGGAAAAAGGAAGTGAATGCGA
The DNA here is from genome assembly GCA_013400055.1 of Nycticryphes semicollaris. Lineage (NCBI taxonomy): Eukaryota > Metazoa > Chordata > Aves > Charadriiformes > Rostratulidae > Nycticryphes > Nycticryphes semicollaris. The sequence goes on along the minus strand of VXBJ01006294.1, from coordinate 464,043 downwards.
GGGGCAGATTTGGAGTTTGCTTGCGAGAACAATTGAACTCCCATCCAGAGGGGAAGGGGATCTGCGTCAAGAGGAATTCACTTTTTTTTTTTTTCTTTTTTGGCCCTTTTTTTTTCTTTTTCTTTTTTTTTTTTAAATTTTTTTCTGGAAGGGAAGAGAAAATGACCTTTAGTTTAAAAGCCTGAAAGAATAAAGGTCTAAGCCGATAGAGCTGCCTGCACAAATATAGTCATAAAGCCTTTTTCCTGACAAAGGGCTCCCGCAGCCGCTCGTGCTGCCTTTCAGCGGCGGGGCCCGACTGCAGGCGCTGCACCGTCTGCTCCCCCCTTAGTTATCCTGGGTGAAGGGCGTCACCAAAACCTGCCAACAGTTCCTGCCCAGGAGGGACAGTCCCTGGGTGGTTTTTGGTTGGTTTTTTTGTTTGGGTTTTTTTTTTTTTTTCTCAGCATATTTAGCATTTCTCCCTTTGTCCCTCCCAAGTCTAAGTGTGTCGGAGGAGATTTGGCGGATGGGATTTACTGGATCCCTTGCCTTTCTCCCCAAATGTCCTATTTAGCACCGCCTGTACCAGCATCAGCTCAACCCACTCCGTGGTCAAGACCTCGCGCTGGCCCCACCATTTGTGGTCCCTTTTCAGTCAACCACAGAACTTTCTCCCAGCTTCCCTGGGAAGAGGATGTGAACCAAGGCCTCAAGGGCTTGACTAAGTGTCAAAACATTATCTGTGTGGTCTCCTTTATGAGTCCTGACTATTTTAGTCCTCACCATTAGTCTCCAGTTTGGTGGGCCTTGAATAGACACATTTTTTGCTGTTTTTCCTTCTCCCAGCCATGCAAGCCAGATTCCCAAGGAAGCTCCAGAGCTGGAGAACACAGGAGTTGAGAATTTAAAAGATGCCTAAGCATCCTATCTCCAAGGGCACTAAGCACTTCAGGAGGTTGGAAGCAATCAGCCCCAGAGCTGGCCAAGGCGAGTGCCACAGTCGGGGACCTCCCTGTGGTACCCAGCACTTTGCCAGCGCAATCCTGGATAAAGAACATCACCTCTGCTGCAGCCAAAGGGACTCATGGCCCTTCCCTCCTTCTCACAGCATCAGTCAGACCTTTGCTGAACCCCCAGCACAGCCCTGCATGGACCATTCAAGGGGTTTCTGCCCCAAAACTGGAGCTCAGGCTACCAGCTGGCATGGTGTGTGCTGCAGCGAGAGCATCGCTTTCCCAGGCCTGCCTTCCTCCCGGGATGCAGGTAATACACGGGGGATCCAGCTCCAGTTTGTGTTCCCACATACACACACGAGCTCCTCGGAGCTGATTTTCTCTCATCCAAGCAAAATATTTGCTCAGAACGTGAAGCTGCGGCTGGGCAATGTCAGCAGCAAATGTCAGTGAGTGTCAGCAGGAGAGAAACTAATTAGACAAAATGGGCCAAATTTCTCCCGGGGGGAGCTCCTTTGCGATCACTGCAGGAAGGATGCACGTGGCCTAATAGTTAAATAGATTATTTTGTGCTCTCTTGTTGCTTCCATCCTGGTTTTACCCAGGCAGCCAGCCTCACTGATTCTGCCAGAGCCAGCCTGGCTGCCCAGTGCCTCACTGGTGACTTACCAGGGGGCAAAGCCGCCTGCACACGGAGCCCCCTGACAGCACATCAGGGACACCTCGCAGCTGAGCTGGGATGAAATCACTTCTCCATACTAAAGCTGTGGTTCTCCAAATATATCTTGGCAGGTTTCCACTTTTCTTCTCCAAAGCTGTCCGGCCTCAGTGTGTGCAGCTGGAGGGATGCCCCCGCCAGCCCTCGGAGGGACAAAACTGGAGTTGATAGAGAGCCGGAGGGACATCTTCTCTGCTAAGGTCATACGTCTGCAGAGCCTGGCGTGAGGCAAAGGTGCATCTGGAAATGCCGTGGCTGCGATGACTCACTGTGTGAGGAAATGGTGTCACCCTCCAGCTCTCCACAGCAGGTCTGCTCCCTCGCCCTCCGCCGCTGCTGCCAGCTCCAACACGCATTTCTACCTTTTACTATCAAAAGTTGCAGCCCAAGCCCCCCACGGAAGTGTAGGAGTGTGATTTGGGTTCTGCAGATGGGTCTGTTGGCATCGAGGCGTATGGAGCAGGCAAGGATTCCAGAGCGACACGTGGATAGGAGTTTGCCAGCCCCACGGTTTCCTATTCTTAGTTCTGTTCCCCTTGGACTCCCAGCCACCACTCCCCCTTGGTGCATAAAGGTAATTCATTAACCCGCACTACAAGGAGGCCTAAACCTTCCCCTAATCACTGCCACAGCTCCCAGTCTTGCCAGTACGTCGGGGACAGGCTCCCGGCACAGCGCCAGCAACACAGGGAATGTGTACATGGCTCTGCAGGAATGAACCCTGAGAGCAGGGACTCGAGGAGAGGGAGGGCTGAGGAGGGACAAAGCAAAGGCACAAAGTCCAGGAGAGTCCACCCCCAGGACACAGTCAGGGAAAGGACAAACACAAATCCCAGTTCACCCCACTCATTTCCCTGGTGGGGCAATGCCCATCGGCCAAGAGAAAGTGCTGTGTAACAGACGGGCTGATGGCCCAGAGGAATCACCTTTTGCAGTGTAAAAGCCAGTGGCAGGTTATTTGAAGAGCAGGGAGCTGGTGTCAGGGGAGTTGGATCTCTAAGGCTGAGTACCAGGAGGTATTTTGTTCCTCTCATAGAATGGATGGGTTCAGCAGACTCACAGCACTGGGTTTGGGACTCCAGACCAGATAGGGAGGACAACTGCTGTGGTGGGACGAGGCAGGCTGTACCCCGTGGGGACACAGAGGCAGGGCAGACCACAGCAGTTGTGAATTCTTGCAGGGGGCCAGGGGTAGTGGTAGAGCTGGAGGCTCAATGAGAAGAGCCCTGAGGTCCCCCGTGGGGTTGGAGTAAGCTCATTCCCTCCCCTCTCCTTGTTTTACCCATCAGAAGGCAGCAGAAGTCAGTCCCAGCCAGGGGTGTGTCCAGGCATCAAGACTTCTACCCTACTCTGGGCATGAGAGTCACCCAAGCACACCGACAGAGAGGAGACAACTTGACCCAGCAACACTGGGAATGACCCAACTTTCATTGAGCAGCGGCAGGACACTTTCCCTCTTCTCCCAGAGGACACGGGGCTTGGAGAGGCTGCTGGAGGATGTGCCAGCCCAGCACGCTGCAGGGAGCCACAGAAATCCACCCTGAATACAGCCCTAGAGCTGCTGCCTCCCTGGCGCCAGCCCAGAGAGGGTCTGAGCACCGAGCACACGAGCAGGTCACCAGAGGCACCGCAGCCAATGTCACAGCGGGAGCGATAACATCTAGATCGGGCAGTTGGTAGCAGAGAAATCAAGTCATTGGAGCAGGACATCGTCACGTGCCCCATTCCTCCTGCTGCACGAATGAACACTTTGGTTTGAATCGTGCATCTTGTTTTCCATAAACATACCAGATTTTGCATCCTGGATTTGCAGGAGAGCGCTGCTGGCGCCGTGCTTTGAGCTCGAGTATCAGCCTTAAATCTGAGCTTCGCTGGGACTAGTCCCAGGTACAAAGCCACCAACACTCAGTAGGTTCTATCTGAGCACAAAAATCGGTTGGATCCGGATTCCTGTGGCACACAGTGAGATAAATTACTTATCTGTTACTTCTGAATCCACACACACACACACACCTTTTATTTTCCCTTTGTTTTGATTTTGATTTAATTTTTCTGCTATCATAGGAAGCAGCTCGGAGATTGGTTGTGACATACCCTGGGCTAATTCAGTGGAAAACCTGGGCTTGTTTTTTTCAAAAGGAAACATTTGCCATCTTGCTCCCAGCTCTGATTTGCCCGTCCCTGCTCACTTGCCAGAGCTTATTCTGAGACGTTAATAGGGAAGTTTCTTTGCACGGAGCCAACCCGCTATTGTGCCCAAGTGATTTTGTTCAAGGAATAAAAAGCACATTCACTTTGCGTTCGAGGAGATGACATTTGTTTGATCGGGTCGTTTGAGAGCTCGGTGGGGAACACAGTGGAGGAAAAACTCATTCTTGTGAGGAGCTATGTCGAAAGAAAAGAAACAAGAATCCAGGAGAGATAAGAAAATGAATGTTTGCAGAATCTGGGAAAGCCTTGTGCAGAGGGACGGAGACAAAGTACGAGAATGCACTTTATTTGTGACAAGCTTTCCATCCTGGGCAGCCAAACAGGACATCCTGCTTCAGTTCTCCTTCCTCTCTTTAATTAGAGTTGCGTTCAGGACACTGCCATTAATGTCATCTCAGCATTTCCATGACAAAGCTCTGTTTTTTGCGGGGCTTTAGGAACTTGGCCCTAGAAAAATCTGTTATTAGTGTAGAAGGGCTCAGCCCAGAGACTGTGGTGGGTTTACAGCCCAACGCTGTGACATTTCCATCTCAGGGAGCCGAGGGCAGCTCAGAGCAAGGTGGTCCCATCCAGGATATTGGGAATGGGGAGGAGCCCAAACTCCATCCCCAGATGTAGGTGCTCTGTGCACCCCAGTCTCCGCTTTGGATCTAAAACATGGCAACCCTCTGCAGGCCATAATGTCACTGAAAACACAACACCCATGTCCCCCAAAGTCATTGTGGAAAGAGCTGTGTTCAAAGAATGTAAAAAAGCCTGAAAAGAAAACTGGATTCTCCAGCAATGGTATTTTCACTACCTGAAAGTAGGCCCTGGCTACAGCCCCCTTGGTTGAACTTGCCCCACAAATGGAGACCCCTAAAGAATCACTGCAGGCAAAGTGGATCCTTGGGGTGCAGCACACCCTGCCCTCCGCAGCCTGGGGACACGCTGCCGGCAGCTTCCCGGGGTTCCCTGACCTGAGCTGAGACACGGAGCAGCAGTGACAGAAAGCACTTGCTTTCCCGCTGGCTCCTTAATTGCCGCCCTTCCCCTTCGCTCAGGGCTGGCTGGTGGCTCAGCTCTGGCAGGGCTGAATCTGTCACCGCTGCTCCATATCAGTCCCACGCGCTGGAGAAGCTGCTGCAAACGGTGGATTTTGCCAAACCCAGTGTTTGCAACTGAGCAAAGGAGACCAAAACGGGGTTGTGAAAGTAATCAAAGTGGGGGCTGAAACTACTGTGGGGCTGCGTGGGAGCTCCGGGCCAGGGCAGCGCTGGCAAAGAACCTGCCTGACAAGGGAGCTATAAAAAAAAAAACAAAAAACAAAAACAAAACCCAAACATGTTTGAAAAATACTGAAATACACATTAAACCCCAGGACAGTCTGAGTGAGTGTTGAAACCCACTCTAGTGATAAACCTGGTTACCATCATGTTTCGTTACACTCTATAAACCCCTTCCTTGAGGTCTCTTCAGCAGGACCCGGGGCTTGTGTGCTGTCTCTGAGCACAGGGACAGGGGAAATTCCCATTCCCGTCCCACCCCTGGCACCAAGGGCCCCAGGACACCAGGCCAGGCAGATCACACCTGACTGAAACAGGCAGCAGGAGAAACCCCAGCACAACAGCCCAACACCTTTGGGGCTGGTTTTGGCTCGAGAAATGCCTGGTTTTATTAGCAAAAATAAAACATTTTTGTTTTCGTGCTGGAAAAAAACCAGTCTTTCCAACTGAAAATATTATGGCAATTCTTCCACTCGTACAGGGAGAGAAAACAGATTCCTTTGTTTCTGTGGAAGTCCCAGGTGGATCACTGGCATCCAGCGTGGAGCGGGCTCTGGAAGAAGCTGTAAAGCAACATTTCAGCACAGGATACTCCAAAGCAGACAGGGTTAAGCTAAACATCCTTTTACTGTGACTCTTTCACTTCCCATTTCAGGGAAGATGATACGATGGTCCTACAACCCCGCGCTAACGCTCTGCCGGGGGGATCCCCTCCCTGCCCAATCCCTTCCTGCATCCCTCCCAGAACCAGTTTGGCTATGGGAGCAGGGTTGTATCTCTCTCCCGATGTGCAGGATTCCTGCAGCTGGGTGGCATGGCCAGGCTGGCTTGTCCCCCATCCCAAGCTCAAGTGCCCTTCAGCTGGGGGACCACACAAGACACCCTGCCCTTTCCTACTCCCTCCTGCTGCCCTGTGGCACAGGGGGACAGATCAGGGCCAGGAGCCAGTGAGATGCCAGCAGTGCCAGCACTGGTTTTCCTCACTCAGGGCTCTGTTGAGAAGCCAAGTCAGAGAAATGATCTGATTTAAACAAACTAACAGTGAGGAAAAGGTGGAAAACAGCTAGTTTGGGGCTCTTCAAGCCGAATGGAGTTTTTTTGACTGATTTCCCACCTACTGGAGCAAGATGTTTTTGGGTAAAAAGTCTTTATGCTCAGCTGATGAGCTGCTCAGTGTACGAGAAGCTCACCCACCTTCTGAATGCTGTACCTCAGGAGACTGAAGATGTGCTGGCACAGGGACACCCCCTCACAGGGCTTCATCAGCGGTGCCTACCGATGCCGGGTATCACTGGGAGAGGCGGCTGGGCTCCATCCCCCTGCCTGGGGCCTGCTGAACCGCAGCACAAGGCACGGCAGGGCAGGAAGGGAGCCGGCGGAGATGAGTGTTTCCTGACTCTCAGGAGCGAAACAGAAAAGCGCTGTCACTCAGCGGCCCCCGCAAGTGCAGCGGCAAGATAACTCCAGACGCAGCCGCCATCACTTCCCCCCTTTGTCCCTGGCTTTTTTCAGGCCTTCCTGAGCAGAAACGTCCCATCTCCGAAGGAATGTCGTTGCTGCCATCCGCCCACAAAACGCCAAGCGGCCGCGCTGCTCAGGCCGTGCTGCTGGCCCAGCTGGGACACGGGTACCCCGGGCACCCCGGTGTTTAGAGCGGCTGGCAGACCCAGGCTGGGACCTGCCATGGAGCCTGAGAAGGACACGCAGGGCATCCCGACGTGGTGAAAAAGAAAAAGGGCCATCATGTCCCCCCGTTTCCTGGCCTGAGATGAAAGGCAGTCGGGGACTGAGGAACTCAGGGCAGCCCCAGAGTCTCAGTGCTGACTATCCTACACTTGCCTTCGACTCCTGGGACAGCACCGGTCCCTGTCAGCCTCCACAAACACCCCAGACCATGGCCAGAGGGTGCTCACAGGGCATTTCATGTCTGTGACAGTCCCTCCTACTTGCCTGTCCCTGGCCTGGTGCTTGCTGAGCCAGCCTGGGGTAACCCCCAGGGTCACTAACACGCATCCCCTTTATAAACCCCAGAGGGACCCTTCTGATCTGAAAGGAGGGAGCACTTCCACTCCTTCAGTCAGGGTATATTTTCCCCCAGGCTCCTTCTCAAAAGAGGACTCTGGGTTTGGCTCTTCGGGTGCAGCTCACCCTACGACCTCTTTCTGTTCAGCGAAGACTCAAGTCAATGCCTCTCTGGCCTGGGGAGGGATGCTGCTGGTGATGGTGCCAGTGCTGCACTTGCTGAGCACCAGGGTGGGATGACGCTGCTGGGGATGCTGCGTGATTGGGACACTCTGGGACCCCTGGTCCCCAAAGTCAGGAGAGGGCAGATGAGGGAGCAGCACACAGTTGAGGAACAGCCCCACAGCAGATGCTTTTGCTCCCACAGCAGCGTGGGGTAAGTGAGGGGGGCTTGAAAGGAACAAGGGAGTGATGGTGCACCCCCAGACAGAGCCCTTGGGCAGCACAGCACCAGCGTCCCCAGAGACAAGGCTGGAATGCAACGAGTCTGGTTTATTATCTCCCTCCCCCACCTCTCAAGGACAGAATAATCTAACGGTTGTAGAAACACATTTTTCACCAAGGGATTCTTCATTAGAGCTTGTTTCCTCTCCCAGCTCGTTTCCTGGAAGCAGTTTGTGCTGACAGTGGGCAGGAGCTGGCTGCAGGCTGCAGAGTAGCTGCTGTGGGACGGAGGGGGCCGGGGTGTGCGTGTGGGTGCACACACATCCCTTCCACACCCGATGGCCCCGGGGGATGCCACGCTGCATTGGTGCTGGCCACCAGCTCTCCACGCCTCAAACCCCAGGGGAAGGATTTTTGTTGGAACCGGACATTTTTTTTAGGGTTTATCAAAAAGTGGAAGCCCAAGCACCTTGCAGAAAGGTCCTGGGGTATGTAGCCCAGAACCCACCCAGTGTCAGAGCAGAGCGTGCACGGGCAGATGCTATAAAACCTCTCCTCACAGGTGTTTACAGTTAAATCATAAATATTTGCTCCAGGCTGCAGTTTTCCCAGGCAGGTTTTCAGCCCAAGAGCGATTGCTCACTGAGCTGGTGTTCCCTGGTTGTTTACTTTTAGAGTTCCCCACAGTTAAACACAGCTTTATTCCTAGAGCAACTGCAATGGCAGTATCTATTATCACCAATTATAATAAACCAATTATGGAACTTGTGGCAACCAAATAATAAAAAATCATCCGGTAACTGGTGCCACTGATGAGACACTGAACTCAAGAGAGGGGCTGAGGCCGTACACTCAGACAAGGGCTTCAGGGAGCATTTAGCTGCCTTCTGAACAACTTCTGCAGAGTCTGGGCTATGAGATTTGTGGGTGCAAAGCAAAGCTTAGGTCTGCCAGGCTGGAAGGCTGCAAAAGCTGTCTGTACAGTTGGGTTCTGACTGACTTTGGGATGTTTGTGCGAAGGCTTATGAGCCCAAAGCAGATGCACTGCTGCACGGGACACACTGAATTAAATTATTCCCCCAAGAAATGCTATCAGACGTGCTGGGGTTTGCATCTTTCCCTTTGAAACTCTGCCTGTGAGCCTCAGTCAGCTGCTACCCAGCCCAGAACCAAGAGCCAAGCTGTTCCTCACACCCCCTAAAGTAACCCCAGTCCAGATGACTCGGGTGCAGACACGGGACCCAGAAAAGGCTGGTAGAGGCATTGGGACCCACACACCCCATGGATGCAGGAATGGGGAGAACTCATATCACTTCCAGAACCAGCTCAGGGACTCGTCCTTTCCCTGAGCGGTTCCCACCAAGGAGTTTTGCGCCTCTGTGTTGAGCGAGGATGTCCCTGCATCGCCCCCTCTGCCTCCGGTGGCAGCCGGCCTGCCCCAGGGAGGGAGGAGGCAGCAAGAGGAAAAGGATATGGTGCTTCTGGGAGCTACGGCCGTTTGAAGGCTGCGAAGGGAAACAGGCCAGAGGGTTATCCAATCTCCCCGAGCAGACATTTCCGCCTGGCACGCCCCAGCGGCACAGTCACTCCACTTCATTAATAAATCACTAATCCCGCCTGCTGCGGCCGCCTTGGGGAGGAAACGGGAGCCGGTGTGAGCGGGGCCGGGAGCGGGGCGCGTGTGCGTGTGCCCGCGGTGGTGTGTGCACAGGGAGGTGTGCCGGTCACAAACAGGAGCCCCACAACAGTCCTCCTGGGCAGGCACAGCCCTTTCTCTGCTTGCCCGAGTCTGGCTGTGTGCAAAGGATGCTAAACTGGCAGCTTGAGTGCAGCCTTCTGTGGTCCAGGCAACCCAGGACCTCGAGCACGTGTAACACAACTTGGGGATGGGCAGAAACCTTCCTGCTGCAAGCTCCATTCCCCCGTCCCAGCTGCCTCCCTATATTTATAGAAAAGCCAGAGTTTTCCAAGGGCTCCCAGGCTTTCCAGGACATTATTCCAGCCCTAAACAATGCGAGCAGCATTGTTTCCCCGGGAACGCAAATACGGTTTATACAAGAGCCACTTGGCAGTTTGGCAGATTATCAGCCAGCAAAGGCAGGGCTATCCGGTCCTCGGGGCGGTGGCTGCCCAGTAGCCCCAGTGAGGCCGTGGCCACTCCATGTGAGCAGCAGGTCCAGGGCTCAGTTCCAAGGGGCCAGACGAGCCCAGGCAGTTCTCTGAGCACTCACCAGTCCCCCCAGAGGCATCTTGTCGGGACCCAAGCAGCCACAGGACAGGCTGGCGTGTCCGCAGGTAGCGATTCAGAGCTGGGAACCAGCAATCCAGCCCAGGCACACCAGCAGCACCCCGGCAGCAGCGGGGATTTCAAGCGCCCACCGTGCAGGAAGGCATCCTGGAGCAAACCCTGCAGCTGCCGCCACGTGTCTTTACAGAGTAAACACTGGTGTAACGGCGCGGCGCAGATGTTTGAGCACAGATAACACGGGGCATCCCACTGGACCTGGCCACGTGCTGCTCCCCATCGTGGCATGGTGGCCACTGGCCATCTGAATGATTCCCTTGGCCCGTTCTCCTTCAGCGCACACTGCAGGGAACCGCTCTGCACTGCACGGGGTGTCCAGGCTAGCAAAGTTCTGGTGTGCATCCCCCCTTTCCTGTGGTGAGCTGGGGTGACCAGGGTCCCCACAGGCAGACGGGGGGCACAGCATGGCCCACATTGCACCCACCCTGGGGTACCAGCATCAGCAGGACACGCTTATTTTGGTGCAGCATGTGCAACAGACATTGCTCCCCACTTGGTCACATCCCAGCCTGGTGGTATCCACAGGGCCACAACCCCATCAGAGCTGGACACAGGCATGTTGGGGGTGATGGCAGACCCCCTGGCACCCATGTGGGGTGTGAGGACTCCCTGCAAAGACACTTTAGCTAATGGAGGAGGACAAGGGCTGCCCAGCACGTGGCTGCTGGAGACCCGGCCTCCAGCAGCGTGATGCAACGAGCCCCAACCCCACACCTCCCCGGGACGTGAAACACTCAACGAAACAAATTCCTGCCACCAGCACCGTTTCCTGTTTTCCTGCTACAATGGATCACCGTGCTTCCCCGCAGTCCTTGACCCCGGGGGCCGGTGCTAGAAAGGATGCAACAAACGCACCCCCCTCCCCAGGCTGCGGCGTGCAGGGCTGGGCTGGGGGCTGCCCCACATGCCCTGAGCTCCTGGCCTGTTTGTTTGTCCATCTGTGCAGACACAATAGCCACCCGATGCCTCCAGAGCAGGCAGGGCTGCCAGCTTCCTCTGGGGAGAGGATCCGATAGCCCAAGAGGGGAAAAGCAGAGCCACAGAACAAAGCAAAGGCCAGCACGGAAAAGCAAAGCTGAGCCCTTGGTTGAAACCCTTTTTTTTTTCCCCCTCTCTGAGCAGGACAACAGTGTTTTCTTCTCACTTGCAACTTCCCCATGATTGCAGCTGGAAGGGCTTTCTCCAAACTCCCTTTCTAGCACGTAATCACCCGTGGCACAGGGAAGGAGACTTGGTTCCCCGAATATCGAGCAGAGGGAGGTGGGATTTCTGTAAGAGTGGAGGAAAGCAGCTCTTCCCAGCCCTGGGCCACGCAGACCTTCAGGGACACACGTGTTTAAGGAAACGTCCCAGCCAGGGCAGGTCGCTGCCTTTCACCTCCTTTGGGGAGGCACCACCTCCCGTCCCTGCTAGGAAATGATGATGCTACTGTAGCTTTTCAAGATTTCAAAGTGTAAAGTAAATGTTGATCAGCTCAAAGGGATGGTTGGTTTTTTCTCTCTCTTTTTCTTGGTCTGACATGACATTTCAGCGCTGTTTTTGTCTCGTGTTCCATCTGCTACCACGAGTGTCAAGAGTCAGAAATCCCTGCACAGACAACGCAGACAATTCCCCCCCAGCCACTTTCAGAACAGGAAACTACACACACACACACACACACTACTGCAGTGAGGAGAAGGCAGAGAGCAAGAAGCATGAGCAGAACCCTGGGGAGGGGCCCGTACGAGGGCAGTGGGCACCCATCTTCAGACAGTACTGAGCCGACCCAGCGCTTGTGACCCATCTTGACTGTGACAACCATTCATTTTGGGGCTGAAAGGCAGCTTTGCAAGCTCTGATCTCCTCTCAACCCAAGGGTGCTGGGGGCAGATCATTCAGCAGCACCACACCGTCCTTCAGAGGCATCACCGTGACCTCCGCAAAAAGGGCTCAGCCCCCACAAAGCAGATGTTGGGAAAATGCCGCCACGCAAGTCCTCGGGCCTACTCTCCCAGACGTCTCCCGAGCACGCACAGGGCTGAGTGCTTTGCAAAGCCCGGGTCGGTGGAGATCACCCCGGCTCCCACCCTGCGATCAGGGCTGGATAAAAGCTTTCCCCCCTTCCCAGTGCGCCGGGCTCAGGGCTCCAGTTACACCACACTTAATCCTTCAGCCAGTTTGACATTGCCGCTCCGGGCTGATTGCGTGACCCAGTTGTGAGACAGCGAGGCCCCACTGAGCTCAGAAATGTTAAATACATTGTAATTGGACCCCCCCAGTGCCTCCACTTTTCTGTAGATGAAGAGGCCCTGGAAAGTGAATTTTCCAGAGCGTTCCCCTGCTGGAGTGGCAGCCGTGGCCCCAGAGCTCAGCTGATTCTCAAACCAGCCCGCACAGAAGATTTGGAGGCTCTTCCCCCTCTGCCCATGGGAGCAGCGCTGTGGGGAGCTCTGGCTTGGCCACATCAATTGCAAACGTGAAGGAAATCAAATCCGGTGGTTTATCCCAGAAGGAAGCGAGAGTGGGGCTAGATAAGGAGTGAACTCCCTGGGGAAGGGAGGGGGGAGCTTTCACTCCTTCTTCCTACTTTTGCTTTTTACTTTTCTCTACCTTTAACATCAAATCTTCTCCGCGATGCTGCCAGCGTGCAGACCCCGTGGAAGGGATGCTGCCTCCACCGGCATCTATCTCTGCCCGTGTGCAGCTTCAAGTGACCTGCCAACACACATCAACTGGCCGCTGTTGAATGTCACAGATAAACCACTTCTTGTCTACCCCAGGGCTCCGAGGAGGGCAGTGAGTTGGTAACGCATCATCCCCAGAGAGCGGGAGGATGCATGAGAGGGAACTGAGGACACTCATCCCTGCCATACACCTCTGCTTCCCGGGGCAGGCCATGGTCTGCCTCTGCCCAGGGAGAGCAGAGGCTCCTTGGGGCAGCGATCTCTCCATGGACATGGGGCAATGCTCCCAAGTGCTATTTTGATATAAAGACTAATGTTTCCCCCAGCTTTGGAACCCTTTTGCTCTTTGCCAGTGCAGTGAGTCCTCTCGCAGCTGCTGTGCTCTCCAGAGAGGCTCTGAAGGCCATCGTCACAAAATCAGCAAACTGGGACAAGAGGCTCTGCAAGATATACAGGCAAAGGAAACAGATGCAAAGGGAGCCCTTTAACAGCCTTATTTTGCTAACAAGCACTCCAAAATACTGCAAGGACAAACCCAGCAGGGGTGTGAAACATCTCCTCAGCCTTGGGGGCTTTAAAAAAAAAAGCCAGTTTGTCCTCCTGAAGTTTCCAGCCTCGTGTGTCCCAGACAGTGGGTCAAGCCCTTTGGAGAAAGTGAGTCAGAAGCTGCTCGCTGTCACGGGGCTGCGTTTCGCTGGCTGTGCTGGGGCAGAGCTGCAGGGGAAGCAGGTCCAGTGGGCGATGGGGAGCACCCACACGGCGAATAGGCAACCCCAGACATGTTGTGGGCTAGACCTCTGATTTGGTAGCCACCTGCATGGAATCAGTTTTGATGCTCCTGAATATGCTGGAGCATCTTCCTGGAGCTGTGGGATACAGGAGGCTCGAGCCAGCTCCCACTCCCCCACCCCAGCCCCTGGACACCAACAGGAGAGATCATGGCTCCACTGTGGCCAGGGGAGGGTAGGACGTGTCCCAGGCTTGGGGTCAGCTGGGATGGGCTGTCTTGACATGATACACAGAGGCACTTCAGGGTGGGAGATGCTCTCATTTGCTTCCTTTGAAGTTAAAAACCCTTGAAAGGGGAGGAACGCCAGAGCCTTCTCCAAACGCACTTAATTAATTCAACTTGTCCAATTAACAACATCAAAACAGGGCAACTGCAGCAGAATCTGGACCTCATCTCACACCCACCAAAGGCTCCGCAGAGCTTCCCCCAGCACTGGGCTGAGTGGCTGCTGTGTGGGCAGGATACAAAGGGCTCAAGGTGCGAGTTATGCCTCGATGGCATTTGTACAGCATCGTGGATAAAGGGGCCAGGTCCCCACTGACAGTGCCGAGAGGTCCCTGGCAACACGGGCTGCCCAGAGCCCTGCCTTGTCACTGCTGTCCTGCTTCCTCCACCTGGGAGGTTTTGTCATCCCCTTCCCAGTATTTCTATACCCATGAATTTGTGTGTGTCCTTTCCCAGGCAGCTGTTGGGGAGCAGCATGAGGATGTCTATCATGGTAATGGTACCCCAAGGTCCTACCATTGTCTTGCTGCTGAGCCAGGCTGAGCCTCCCCACACCCAGCAGCAAAGTACCCCCAAGCCTCTCATCACCTTCCTCCCAGTCTCTGACCCCAGCTGATAACCTCAGAAAGCTCCCTCTGACACAGAGGAGCTGGGAGGGGGAAAGAGGTTGACTTTTAACCCTCTGTCGTGCTTTATCCTCCTCCTACATGTGCTGAACTCTCCCTTGGTGCCTCCTCTCTAGACTGAACCCATCCATCTCCCTGCTGCTGGAGGGGCCGCTGGAGCTGGAGGCCCCCAGGTCTTCCCATGAGCCCATGTTAAAATGAGGAAGAAAGAGCTTTCCTCACAGCCACAACCTTGCCTGGACCCACAGTTCCCTCTTCACCCTGGACTGTCACTGCAGGGCAATGGGACCCCAGCAACTGGTCCTGGTGAGGCTGGGTCACTCAAGGGGGGACGTGGGGAGCAGAGTGGTTATGCCAGTGCTACGGGCAATGCTGTTCAGTGAATAAACCACAGGTCTTGGCCAAGTCACCAAGAGAGACAGCCCCTGACCCCTTCCCCTCCTAGCCTGTCTAAAAGGAGCCAAGAGCAGCCCCAAACTCAGCTGGGACTTGAAGATAAACATGGGGCTTTGATGTGGAGGGGAAAGGGAGCCGTCCCGTGCAACCCCTTATCTCCCTTTTCTTCTATCCCTGGTGTGAGTGAGTGGTGTGGGAAAAAATGCGCTTTCCAGAAGGCATCCCCAGAAAGGAAGGGCTGGGCAGAGGGATGAGTACCAAAAGAGCCAGGGGACAAGGGGACAGTGGTTGCAGCCCAAGCTCCTCTGCAAGCCGTGTGTGGGGATGCACTACATGATATCTGAGAGCCGCCCGCCCATCACGCCAGGCCAGCCACGTCCCCAGAGCTCAGGCGGCACAAAGTTGGGACACACAGGCTGATCAGAGGAGACACCAAGCGACCTGCTGGGGCCCCGATCCCCCTGCCTCCTTCTGCCCTCCTCCGGTGGCCGTGGGAGGTTTTCCTTGAATCGTTCTCATTGGCAAAAGCCTGCTTGTTCATGTGGTGGCAGACCTTTAACGAAGCCCCCAGCATGGCAGGGATAATTATCTTGTGCTCCAGGAACTGCCCTCATTATTTGTTATTAATATTGGACGGGGTGTTCCCAGCCCAAAGAATTACCATAAGTAATCCCAGCCCCGATCCTTGCCAGCCGCTCTGCGGGAGTCATGCAAAAAGGGTTTGCAGCGCCTGGGACTAAATATAGACCATGATGCGAGGAGGAGAAGGAGGAGGAGGAGGAGGAAGCAAGACCAAGAGTCATGAAGAGAGGGGAAACACACATGCAGTTCCTTGGGCGGAGGGGAGCTGCCTGTGCTGCTCTCTCCCGGCGTGCTTGGGAAGGAAAAGCACACCCTGCCGTGGCTGCTCCCACAATTATTAGGGTTGTTTGCATCAAAGATCTCCCCGATGGAAAAACACCCATCTCGGCTCTCAATGTCATCCACCAAGGGGACAACGGCACTTTCCAGCAGGAAAACCCCGGAGTGAGAGAGCAGAGGGGCTGGGAGCTGCCCTTCACATGCCACCACTCTCCAGAGGGAGCGGGAGAGGTGTCAGGGAGAAAAGGAGAAAGCTGCTGGGAGGAGGTTTTCCCTCCAACACTCTGTCTGCTTTGGAGGGGAAAAAAAAAAAGTCGGGAAACAGCTGCAAAAGTCTGGAAAAGTACTTTTGTGCAGAAAAATCAGTGTATCCCATTGCCCCACTGGAGTGTGCAAGCAGGACAGGGCTCTCTGGGGATGTCCGGAGCTGCCCGGCCCCTTTCTCCACTGGGTCCCTACCTTAAGGTCACACACAGGGAGGGTGCTGGGGGTCCTAAGGCTTCTTTCGGCATCGTTTCAGACCTCAGAAATGCATTTCAGAGGAGAAAATGTGTAAAGCGAGGAGGAGCAGCAGCAACTCCAGGCGACAGGAAGGTGGAGTGGGAGAGCCACGCTAGCAGGAGCTGAACGGCTTAAGAGCAGAGGCTTCCGAGGTTTCACAAATAAGCGATTCAAGGTTTGAGAATGTGTGAAGCTGGCTGCTTACAGGGGTCCAACTGAGGCAGCAGCTTCACCGAGAAAAAGGAAGGAGGATGGATGCAATAAAAACATCGCAGTGCTTTGCACCAGGGTTTGACCATAAAAAGTTGAATTCTGGAGCTACTAAATGTTTTGTGAAGTGGCATTTTCCCTGAGAAATTGGTACCAGATAAAAAAAAAAAAAAAAGAGAGAGAGAGAAAAGAGCTTTAAAGGATATTAAATGGCCCCCAAGAAAGGCAGGAAGGTTTTAATTTCACGTGGAGCACAACATTTGCAGAACGAACCAGAAAATGAAACATGGCAGAGACTCTCTCTTTTGGGCCTGAGCCTGCTTGACTTTGTCCTTGTGGTTTTCAGTTCAGATACAGAGTGTAAACATCCGTTTCCCCCTCATTTCTCCCCCCCCTGAGCCCAAAAGTGCAGCCCTGCTGCCAAAACGGGCCCAGGACCTCACGGCCCAGCAGCACCCAATAGAGCTACAATTGGGTGTAATTAATTGATTTTGGGTGCTGCTGGCTAAGAGCTTTCCACAAATCCCAGCTTTCAGCTGCAGCTGAGGTTATTGCTTTTCCAGGCACAGGCATAGGCATGTGTTTCTGTTTATTTGCTCCGTGTTCCTGCACAGCCCCTGCATCCAGATACATTATGTTTGTGTATAAGCTGCAAATTTGAGTTTGATTTGGTGGGTTGGAGGCCTGGGGGCCTCTCGGCTGCCTTTGAAATAGTCGCTGGGGCTGAAAGGTCTCTGATGTGCGGGGCTGTGTGGTCCCAGAGAGGTGCTGGGGGGATGTGTGGGCGGGGGGAGAGCAGGAGGAAAGAGAAAGGAAAAGGAGAGGAAAAGCGTGGGAATAATCCAGCCAGGAGAGGGGCTGGCAGAACCAGCCTCCTCGGGGCTGCCCCCAGTATGATGCACTGCAGAACCAGTCTCGTGGTGGGGAGACAGGACCATGACCACCGTGGTGGCACAGCAAGTGCCTAGGTCACAGCAGGCACAGCCATACTTCATCTTTCCTCATCCTTTACCAAGGGACATACATGGAACTCAGCATCCCCAGCCTGATGGAGAATCTCCCTCCCTTGGAGCAGCAGAGACAGAGCAGGCTCTGGCCGCCCGAGCAAGGCAGTGACCTCCTTGTCTTGTCCTCCATCACAGCCTGACGGCAGCTTTCGCAGACCCCAGCAGCTCCTGTCCCTGTCCCCCCTGCTGTCCCCCCAGATCCGCGGGACCGCCGTGCCCTCGCATCCTCCAGCGCGCCCGTCTGAAACACCCAGCAGGAGGCTGGGAACGTTTGGCAGCTCTCCCAAGGAGATTTTCCTTCATAAAACACAAGCCAGGCGGGGGCTTTTCACATGCGGTGGGCACGGCTGAATCCCTTTTCTCAGCAGCCAGCAGGAGGAAAATGGAGGGGGGACAAGAGATGGGCCAGCCCGTGCCCCCTCCTGCAGCCGGCGGGGACAGCCAGCCCCTTTGTTCAGGTTTCAGAGATGGAGGCAGCAAGAGGATGTTACAAAGGGGTTAAAGATATAATGATGGCCCTGAATGCCATGGGGTGGGAAGACTGGCAAGGTTGGGGACAGGCAAGGTTTGGCGGTCACTGGCGGTGGCTCTGGGCGGACTGGGCACAGGGGTGGCACCAAGCTCCTCACTTTAGGCATCTGTAGGGGTCTTCCTCTTGGGGGGAGACGGGGCATCCAGCCGGGTCCCCAGGTGTAGGGCTGCCAGGCACCCCAGGCACGAGGAGCCAGGCAGGGGTCTGGAGACACCCCTCTTTACCTCAGGGACAGCAATGGCAGCTGGCAGCTGGTTTCTGCAGCCAGACCCTCAGATTGGGGCGGTTTCCCCTCAAAAGTCCTGTGAGGAATTGAGCTTTTAATAAAATCCAACGCTGTTTTGCACTTCAGTGTGTCTGCACAGCCTCATCCCAAAAACCACTCTGCGTGGAGGGGAGCTGGCTCCCACTAGCTGGCATTTGGCTTTGGCTTTGCCTCCCCAGCCCTGGAAGTGGGGACACCCACCCTGGGGACCCACCAGGGGAGCGGGGACAGCCTGGCTGTGTGTCACTAGATGGCGGCGCTGGCTCAGAAATGGCTGCCAGGGTCTGGTGGGGCCCAGCCTGGGGGTCCCCTGAAATCACAGGGTGGCCTGGGGGGCTTTGAGCTGGAAGATGCAAGAAGGATTTTCCTGAGGGAGCCCTAAAGCAGAAAGACAGTATCTTCTGGGTTATGAGCAGACTCGCGTGGCAGGATAAAACACCTCCCTCCCCTTGCCAGACTGACATATTTTTTAATTCATTGCATTTCAAACAAGCAAACTGTTGTTGAAATTGGAAGTCAACCTGCCTCAGAAAGCCAGTGGGTATGTGACATAACCCTGAAGAGTGGGGTGGGGTGGTCCCACAGCTGCCAAGCTGATCCCAGATGAGTCAGGACTAAATCTGTCTCTCCCATGAGGTGCTTAACTTTTGTTTGTCCTAGTCCTTCACATTTTACCAGCTGTTGAGACCATTCCTGCCCTCAGGCTTTCATACCCCCTTAAACAGGTCACTTTGGCACGTTTCTGACCTCTGCTGCTCTGGGTTCATGGGTCAAGACACTCTTTCCTGCACCAATTCCCAATGAGAGCAGGGTGTGCATCGCTTAACTAGCATCAGCTCTTCCCTCTGCACATCCCATGTCTTCTGGAAGCCTTTGGGAAGTGCCTACTGGGAGGCAGCCGCAACAGAGAGACAGCTCTCACCCTCCTGGGAGCGGTGTGAGCGTGGAAGCCCTCCAGCAGGATATTTGGCACATACCTTGTGGTGATCAGTCCCTCAAAGCCCATCCAGGCTTCCCCCTGCCTAGGTCCTTCCTCGCAGGGCTGCTCCTGAGCCAGAGCTCAGCTTGACCATGCCTGAGAGCAGAGAGGAGGACAGAGAACTGTATCCTTCCCATTCTGCTCCCCCCTCAAGCAAACCCAGGTGGAGAAGTGGAAAAGATCTCGTTTCATGCCTAGACCACCCTGGGTGGAAGGGTGTGAGCCTCCCACGGTGGTCTAATACACCCTTGCAGCACAGCAGAAGAAAGCCCTTCACAGCGCTGAACCCCCAAGCTGGGGCAGATGCGGGTGGGCAGCGTGAATGTGCATCCCACTGGGGGAGGGTCCGGGGGTCCCCATCCATGGAAAATCACCAGTGATTCCCTGGGAGGTACACAAGCCTCAAAAACAGAAAGCAAACACCTCTCAGCAGCAAACATTCCCAGCATGGCCCCCACCAAATTCCTTTGCTGCCCCACAGTCAGACCCATGCCGCAGTGCTTATGTTCCCAGTACGACCAGTTCCCTCCAGCACTGGGCCCCGTTACTGGACAGATCTGCAGCTTTAAGGCACAGCCAGGCCGTGGAGCAGGTTGCTCTTCCCAGCCTCCTGTGACCTGCCAGAGTCAACTTAGCTGAGAGTAATTAGTGTGGTTATCAAGGGAAGAGGTGGATTAATGTGGGAAAGTCATTGATGAAGGCAGAGAAGGGCAGATGCTTTCCTGGAGTCCCCAATCAATACAGACCTTGGAGGATGAATGAGGGCTTCAAAGAAAAGCATCAGTGAACAATTGAATGCTTTTAGCTCCCGGATGGCTGCTCTGCCTGAAGCAATGAGTGAAATATGGCACAGGGCACCCCGCACACTCTAGCAATTATCCCTCGCTTGTGCCTCTGAAGGAGCCTCTGCCCACCAGGCGCACACGTCAGGGAGGAGGATGCTGGTGGGGTGGGATGAAGACAGGCACCAAGGATGCAGAGATGGCTGTGAAGTTGTGAGTTGGAGGGGATGAGGGCTCCCTCCAAACTCTGGCTCTGCTAGGTACCTTCCCACCCCGGGAGGGTCAGCAGACACAACATGAGTGGGGCTGCTGGTGCCCACTGGTGTGGAGCCTCTCTGGGGCAGCCACAGCCTTGAACGTGCCCTACACAGAGCAATGGGTCAGAGAAAACTGTGCAACCCAAGGTCCTCTCTGCAGCACCCAGCCCCACCACCATGCCCTGCACCACTCCATGAGGCTGGCTGTGCTGCCAGTCACCACACAACCTGCCGGTGACTCTGCCAGTGTCCCCTCCCTCCCTCCCTTCCCCTGTTCCTCCCCCTGTTCCTTTTTGCTTTGCTTTAATTGTGCGATGTGGAAAGTGGGTCAGGAAGAACCGGGAGGAGCCACCGGGAGCTGCAAAGTCCCAGGCTGTGCTGCAGCCCCTCCGCAGTGTGTGCAGGGGATGTGCTCCCCTTGGCCAGCAGTGACACCGGGCTGGTGGCTACCATGGCTCCTGTGTGCCAGCAGACCTACCTGCACTGCCTGTAGCGGACATGGGATGCACATGGACATGTCCCCGTGCCCAGAACCGACCCCTTCCCAGGCAAAACCTTGTCGGTCTCTGAAGGGCAGCGAGATGTGGTTTCTCATTGCACTGAAGGAGAAACTGAGGCACAGAGTGGGTCAGGATTCGTGGCTGGAGGAGAACATGCCAGCCCCGCCGTGCCTGCTGGTGGGTGGCTGCTGAGCCACACGAGTGGCTCCTGGCACATGGGTTTTTGGCCATGACCCTTAGCACCATCCAGGAGGTGCCAGAAGACTACAGCCACGTGTGGTCTTGTAGTGTGGTCCGTGTGACCCTGGTCCTGATCCTGAGGGGCACGGATGAGGAGTGGGAGGGGAAGGCAGAGTTGCCCGTCACCCGGGTGCCAGCAAGGTCCCCAATGGGCAGCGGGGCAGCACTGTGCCCACCCGGGGCTCGCCGCGTCCCACCTCCCTGCCATGCCACCCTCTTGCAGCACCCAGCAGCTTTACTCGAAAGCCAAGCGGAACGTGACAGCTCTGCAGAGAGGGAGAAAAACCAAAACAAATCAGAGCATGTTTTGGTTTTTTTTTTGGTTTTTTTTTTTTTCTGTGCTCCCGGCCCAGCTCCCAGCCCCTCCTCTGTCATCCCCGCTGGAATGTGCCTTCGAATTCCTCGCTGCCTCTCTGCGTGCTGCTGCCGGCTTTGCCTCTGATTGTTTGCAGCGATTGCTCTTTTCCCACACTCCAGATCATGGCTAGGAATCACCCGTGGCTCCCTGCCGGCTCTGTATCACCCCCAGCAACAATGTGCAAGCGCAGGCTTAGGCGAAGCGGCAACTGGAGTGGAGAGAGAGAGAGCCGGCGGGGTGAAGTGGGTGCTGCGTGACTTGGCCCTGAGTCACACCGTGCCTGACCAGCCTCCCCTCTGATCCCGGTTCAACACCTGCGCCGAGCACAGGGTGGGCAAGAGGCTGCCTCTCACCCCCACACCGCTGCGGGGGCTCAGGTGGGCTTGAGCGAGCGGGGTCTGGATGAGCAGGGGCGTAGGTGGGGATGTGACAGCTCCCCTTCCACGTACTCCTCATCCCTCCGGCCTCCATCACCGTTTCGGAGTCCTGACACAGCCCTGGAAACACGGTCACGATTTCAGGTGTGCCCCTTCCCTGGTGTGGAGGTTGCAAACACTGGGATTTCTTCGCTGGCCAGAGAAGCTTTGGGAATACTTCACCTGAACACCCGGACTCTTGCTCTCTGCAGCCCTTGGAGAGGGAGGTGGGTGGCTGCAGGGATGTGTTTGCCTCCTGCGTGTGGTTTTTTCCTGGCTGGGGCCACATCTCCCTGCCTGGTGTCACATCTCCCTGCCTGGTGTCACATCTCCCTGCCTGGTGTCACTTCCCTGCTCCACACAGGCAGAGCAGCTGCCATTTCCACCAGTCTGGGCAGACTAGGGAGATACTCGTGCCCCAGTAGTGGAACATTGCAAGCAACAGGGTGGCCCAAAAAGGGCTGAGACCAGCCGTGGTCATACAGATCTAATGTCCATCCCAACTCTGACCATCTGACACCTTTAGGCTTAAAAATCCATCCACTCTCACCATTGCCTCAGCAGAGCCATTGCTCCTTCCAACACCCCAAAATGACCTTATCTGTGTCAGAAAGTGGGTAAGAAGTTCTAAGGACAGGTGTTATCTCCTGTGGCCATACAGGAGGTCAGGAACCACCTGGGAGAGAGTGGCCCAGATTGATGCACTGAGCCCAGGCATCCAAACACCAGGGCAGTCTCCATCTACTCCCATTAATGGGCTACATTTTACACAGTGGCTCCATAAAGTAGTTAATCCTTATCTGCAATTTATAAAAGGATAAACTGTGCATGATTAAGACCATACTCTTGAAGGCACCCAGCTCCAACAGCATCACATCCCTGCGTTCAGCTCCCCTGAGGAACCAGCACCCAGATCCCAGGTCCCTCAAGCCTTCTCCGACCAGACAGCAGGGACTTCCCAGAGGTCACCCTCAGCCCTGAGCACCCTCCAGCCTCCTATCTCCCAGCCCGGCTCTAATCTCAGGGTTTAGGGCTCTGAGCATGAATAAACTCACCTGTTATTTGCAAACAATCCACCCACAAGTACTCGACAAACAAAAGCCTGTAATTAAGCAAATAACACAAGCCCTCTCCCCCATTACACGGTGCTGTAGACTGACTTCTGTTTGAATTGTTTTATTGTGAAGAGTTTTAAATCACGCTTTTTATTTGAGATGAGGTAAAGGCTAAACATAGGAAGGAAAAATAAAGAAAACCATCAGGGAAAGAAGGTCTGGATGGGTGGCTGCCAGGGCTCAGCCCTATCGCTGCTTTTCTCATAGGAAACCCCCATACAACCGCTGAGAACAGGACACCCGCAGCATCGCCTTCTGTTCGGCTCCTATCGCAAACCAAACACAGTGGAAGGTGGATGTAAACAGTTTCTTCAGCCTGATCAAATCGCCAGATGTCAAATTAGCACACTCAGTTAAGCCTCAGCCCTAATTGCGCCCGTTTGTCACGCTGGAGCAGGCGGCAGCACAGCCTGCTGTTCCCCCCAGCCATGGCAGGGGGCATGGGGTGCCGTCACCCCGGTCCCGGTACTGTGAAGGAGTCTGTCCTCTCCCTGAGGTGGCACTGCACCCCATGGGCAGAGGATAAGTCAGGGTCTCATGTGAGAGAAGCCCCCAAGGGGGGGAATTCCCACCCTGTCCTGTCCAAGCACCCCTAGTTTGGGGACAGGGAAGACCAGCTGCAGATATCTGCCAGTGCAGCCCCCCAAGAGCAGCATAGAATCACAGAATGGTTCAGGTTGGAAGGGACCTGAAAGATCATTGAGTTGCAACTCTCCTGCCATGGGCAAAGACACCTCCCACTAGAGCAGGTTGCTCAAAGCCCCATCCAGCCTGGTCTTGATCTTGACCTGGTCCAGCATCTCTCCCCCCCCTCCCCAGCTCTCCACTCCAGACTCCTCCAGCAAGGTCTCTTTTCTTTAGGCACCACGTTCTTCTGGGGTACTTCTCAGGTGGGAGCCCTTCTCCTCCAGCCCCTCTCCCTGCTGCAATCCTGCTGGCTCCAGCGCTGCCATCCCCAGTTGCCCGCTGTCACAGCACCCCGTACTCGCTGCTTCCCTTCTGCTGAGCACTGGTGAGCTTGTTGCACGCACTGGTGAGCTTGTTGCACGCACTGGCACACACAGCTCAAACCCAGTGTTGGTGTCGACCCCGGGTGCTGCTGGTCAATCCTTATCACGTTTTCTCAGTAGCTCCCTCCTTCCCCACACAATGCAGGTCAGGGCGCAGAGGGACATTTGGTTTCTTGCCATCAAAACAGCACGGTTTCAGTGTTGCCTTTAATTTTTTTCCTTCTTTCTGCCCATCAAATCCCAGCTCCCCTTTTCCAGCAGCCCCAAGGAGAGGTGGCCAATGCAGAGTCTGGGTAGCCCTGAGCCAGCCCTGCCGGCTGCAGCAGAGCCCTGCGATCTGCCCTGCGCAGATGGGATGCTGCTCACACAGACTCCCACCCGGGCGAGCTGGGAAATGACCAAAACGGGAAATTAATGCAGTCAAGAAGCTGTTTGCAGCTTTGCCTGTTTTTTAACTGCTTAGAGGGTTGTTTTGTTTCGTTTTGTTTTGTTTTGTTTTTGAAAGGGCTCAGATGTTTCCACCGGTGGGAAAGCCTGCCCCCGCACTAACCCTCTGGGACATCCAGACCCGGGAGAGCAAGAAGATTCTGGTGATTTTGAAATAAAACTATATTTTTTTTTCTGTTAAAAAAAAAAACAAAAACACCCAAGTACTTGGCTGGCCAAAGACAAATATTTTGAGAGTTTGCTTTTAACGCTTTCAGCACCAGCCATCTGTGGTCTCTGTTTAACCAAGAGCTTCTCACCTTACAACACTCCTTAAATGTGGGGTTGTTAGCTATTCAAATCCACTTGAAATCAAACCAAAAATGGTTTCATCGGGCCCAAAAGGACACATCTTAATGTTTAGCTCTTTGAAGAGAAGCTTTCTGTGTCCATGTGGGTTTTGTACAAGCCAGACCTGCCTCCTCCTGCCCTCCTCGGCCACGCCACCAGCCCTCAAACTTCCCCCACCTCGTGCCCAGCTCCATCTGTGGGGCCAAATCCAGCCTCCTCTGACCCAGAAGTGATAATCTCAAAGCTGTTTGCTGCCAGCAAGTTCCATGCACGTGGGCGGTGGAATAAAAAGTCAAAGAAGCCCTACTGGTGTCGCTGCCGGTGTCACCTTGGAGGAGAAGACTACACAGGGAGCTCAGTCTTCTTAGTAGACAGCAGAGCACCCACGCACGACAAACCCTCTGAGTACAAGTGCGTAGGAAACCAGGCTGGTTTCCTGTCTCGACTCTGCTGCTCCAGGCGCTGCTTCGTACCGTGAGCCCCAGCCGAGCCCCAGATCTGTCCTGGCTGGCTACCACACAGTGTGGCACAGCAGTCCCACAGGGCTCGTGGCAGGTCTGTCCTGCTTTGGGGGTGGGGGGACACCGGCAGCTGCCCCCACCACAGTGTTCATAGTTGTACAGCTCCATCAGGAATCACCACAGCATCACATAATGCTTTGCTGAACTCTTCCCCTATTGACAAGAGCTCTTGATCAGGGACCAAAACCAGGTTCTCCATGAAAAGGGGGATACGTCTGGCAGACAGCCCCTGGCATGAAGCTGCCAGCCTCCGGGCCCCAGGATGATGGAGGCACAAGCTTCCCTGGGAACTAAGGGATGGGACATCTTGGCTTGGGCACAGTGAAAGGTGGGAAGGATCAGATTTATGGGACTTGTGGTCCTGCTGGCATCAACCATCATGCTGTGTTCTCCACAAACCTCTGGTGACAACATGGCCAGGGCAGAGAACCATCTCTGGGCACCAAACACCTCGGTCTGGCCCGCGATGGGGACGGAGAAACCAAGACATCCCCCTCCCCAGGGCTGCAATGTCCCTTCCCACCCCAGGGGCTGGCTGGTGCCATGTCATGCCACATTATGCCATGCTAAGCCATGCCATATCCAGCCATGCCATGCCATGCTGTGCCACACAGCTGGCCAAGCCACATAGTGCCGTGGTGGCCAAACCCCGCTGCAGAAGGAGCCCCATGGAGGTGAAGGGCCAGGGCTCAGAGGAGGAATCTCAGCTGTTTGTGATCAAAGCCATCGGCAGCCGGGGGTGGGAGCGCAGCGGCGGCAGGAGGGTGCGGAGCAGCCTGGATGGGTTTTCAAACCCATTGGTTCATGGAGGAGCCAGCAAGGGAGGGGCAAGGGAGCAGCCTGCCTTGTAATTGCGTTAATTAACCAGGCTCGCTCCGAGCAGGATCCCACACTGAGCACGCCACGTTTGGCGCTGTGCCGTCCACGCCAAAGGCAGGTGCCTCATCATCCCCTACCAGGGAAGCTGTGACCCGGCACTGTCACCATCCCTTCCCATCCTCACCATCCCAGCAGGAGCATCCAGACAGGGCTGGGGCAAACTCTACTCCAAAGGTGGCTCCCAAGCCGATTCCACATCCCTGTCAGACAGCAAGGGTCACATCTGGGGTCACCCTGGGTGTGCAGGCCTTGGAGATGAGGACTTTTGGGAGAAGCTCAGAGCGGTCACACGCTACGTCCTGGGAAGGGAGGGCAAGGCGGGGGATTCCCAGTGATGCTCAGGGGTGTCATCAGCGTCCCCGTGTCCCGTCAATCAGCAGGGTAGCACAGGGCTGCCAGGAGGACGCTGTGCCGTGCAGGACTGGGCAAGGTGGTGTGTGTGGGATCTGGCCCTCGGGCATTCGTTCAGCCCGTGTCAAAGTGACGCAATGGAAAGCGGCAAGCAGGAGCGTGCCTTGCCTCTACTTGCAGCTCTTCCAGCTCTAGGGCTCGATGGTGGAGATAAAGGGCCTTGATGGGACGGCAGGACAAGTTCCAACACTGCTTCCCAGTGGCTGCTGCCAGCTTCGGAGCGTGAGAAAATACCAGGCAGAGAGGGAAGGATGAAGCATCGCACGGATGTTTAGAGATGATTGATATTTTTATGGTGAAGTCGGGATTTTTGGGTTCCTCCATCCCTCCACGTGGCAGGTTTCTAGGCTCGGGCTTGCACGCACGTGTTCGGCACAGTGCTGCCCACGGGCGCCCAGCGACCTGTCAGGGGCCGGGCTTCACCCCAACTTCTCGCTCAGCACCAGCATGCCCAGTTGAACCCACAGGGTGGTTAGGGTGGACTAAAAACCAGCAAGTCTGAAAGTCAATCAAGCAAAGCGTCAAAAGCACAAGTCACCCATGGGTCTCTGTCCATCTCTGTGGCCAGGGACCCCCAAGTTGGGTACACCTGGGGGTGGGTGACTTCAGGGAGCTGCCACCTCCCTGCCCACGATGGAACCGACTTTGGGCACCCACCGTGGGAGAGAACTCTGGTTGAAGAAGCAGCAGAGACAACTTGTTGCCTCTTAAACAGGCAGGGAAATAACTTTTCCACTCAGCTTTGGAGAACAATGCTGTGGGGATTGGAGGGTCCCAGGGTGACCCCACTCCCCCCTCACTTGGGCTGTCTGCATTTACAGCAGCTCTAGCACCAGCAGGGAGATTGATTCCTGGGGGACAGTGTCTCACGGCCCTCTGGGGAGGACCAGACCCTTCTCAAGATGCTCTAGGACATCTCATTTGTCTCCTTTCACCAGCACTCCCTTCATTCCGCTACGAAGACAGAAACCAGCCCTCATCTCCTAGCAGGTTGTGGGACATGTCCGGGCATAAGCCACCTCTGTGCTGCAGACGATGAGCCACTGCGTGCTCCAGAGATGCTGCCTCTGTGCAGGGACTTCAGTGTGAGCAGGAGCTCAGAGACAGGTCCCCAGCAGGACCCTGTGCCCCTCCGTGCTCCCTCGGGAGAGGGAAGAACACAAAGAGCAAGGTCGACTCTCTGGGAAAGCTCCCTGCCTGCTATTCAGTGCTGCATCCCTCGAGGTTGTCTAGAGGAATTCAGCCTGATTATCATTAGAATAAAGGCCAAAGGAGCCCAGCTCTCTCCCTGGGCTCTACCCTGTTCTCAGCTTCCCCGGGTGTCCTGGCTCAGCTCGTCTCCTACTGCATCTCAGGGCTGCAGCTGGGGGCTCTGTTGGACACAGGAGCAGGGCTGCAGCCAGAGATCCTGGACCCATGTGAAATGGCCCATCCTGCAGGAGCAGGGTCACGCTTCCAGCAATCACAGTTGGCACTCCCCCATGAGCACATATTTTACCAAGTCCCAGGCCCTCCAAAACCCGCCGCTCCCCTGCTCTCTCTTAGCAGCCTACCTGGTCAACACCACCCAAAATTCATAAAGGGAGAGAAATGAAAAGTCACAGGCTTGGGTGGACTTCCATGGAGCATCTTGGTGCTTCCACTGGGACATGGAGTCATGTAAGAGTTGGCTGGAAGGGTAACTGTTCTTTCCCAGACCTCTGTGTTTTCCTCAAGTGAGGCCGCAATGGCAAAAAGGGACTTCTTCCTGCAGGAGGATGAGGCTGAGCCACAGACAGCAGGAATTGAACTAAAAAAGCACAACTGGCTTCAAAAACCAGTGTCCTTGGCAGAGCAGCCACTTGGGGCAAGGAGAGCCTTCAGACAGGCAGCCCCAGCCTGCGTCAGTCCTTCCACACCACATGTGGATGCTCCAGAAAAAGGGGAGGTAAATCTACCTGGGGTAATTGGGTGCTCTATCAATTAATGGGGAACCTGCACGTGGTTCTTATCATTATTTACCTCTGAGCGTGCAAAAGCAACAACCACGCATTTTTGGGAGCAGGGCGTGCGCTTTTTGCCTCTAGTGCTCCCAGCAAATGCGTGTTTCCGCTCGGGTCCCGGAGGTTTGTTCTCGCCTCCTCATCGGGAGCCGGGACATGTGTGGTTTTTGAATGGGGAATCGTGCCCCCGGGCACTCCACCTGCCAGCTCCCCTCCGCCGCTCCCTGTGGAGGAGGAGGCTCTGCACCGTGGGATTTCTCATCCTCCAGAGCAGCGACGCGGGGAAGCGGCTGTGCCCGGGCATGTCCTCGCAGCAGGCAGCGCTCGGCTCCCCCAGGCACTGGGGGGGTGCGCGCCTCCGTGGCCCTGAGATCACCCCAGACGTTCACCCCAAGTCAGTTCTGTCCTCTTGTCCTTCTCCAGCTGGGACCTTGAGGGATAGGGGTTGTTTGTGGGGTGGTGGTGGAGGGGAGCCCGAATAGGTGAGTTCTGCCCAGGGATGAGGCTCAGAGCCTGGGTAGGGCAGGACAGTCCCTTACACTTCCCTCAAACATCTGCACAGCCACACTTCAACCCTCCTCTGTTCCCTCTCCAGCTCTTGGTCTATTCTATTGCAGGTCCAAAAGCTGTCCATGGAGGGATATGACCCTGCAAATATTCACCACAAGGCTGGAGCAGAGGAAATACCCAACCTTTAAACCACCCGATTTTCAGAAACTTATCTGCAGGTACATGAGTGCAACACATCCATGTCCTCCTTGTGAGTGAGTGATGCTCAGTGCCCAGCCCCATGGCTGGAGGGCTTGGCAGGTACCCCCCTGTCCCCACCATGGCTGGCGCTGGCCTTGGGCAAGGGTGCCCATCAGGTAGCACCTGATGCATGAGTTCACCTGGAAAGCTCCAGCCAGCCATGCCAGGACCAGCAGAGGGAACACAGAGAACTTGCCCACTTGCATCCCACCAAGCCATTGCCTGCCTCACTGAAAAGGGCTCAATGCCACACTGGCTGAAACAGTGTGGGGCTGATGTACCTAAGCCGGGGCAATGCCTTGGAACAAAAGGTTGGGGGTTTAATATTACACCAGGAAAACAACTCCCTGGAAACCTGCCACCCTTCATAAATAAATAGGGGACGAGCCCTGACAGGTCTGGCTCACAACTCCCGTGACACAACCGCTCTCTCTTCCACATGCCCTTTAAAAAAGCCCCGTAAGCGCAGATGGAGAGCATCCTCCCTCCTGCTTTCTCTGGGGTTGGGGATCGTGCCCAGCAGCCCACTGCTGCTGCACTGCACTGGCCAGGAATGGCAGCTTTTTTCTAGGGACTGGCCATGGCTCATCCTGGCAAAGCCACAACACTTGTGACCCAACCCCCTGGCATGGCCACTTTGCCCATCCCGTGTCCCCCCCGCCCCGTGCCAGGTGCTAAGCACGCTGCTGCGAGGTGGGGAGTGGTACCCTAATACAGCATGGGGTGACCCTTCCCTTGGGAATATCCTTATTAAAGCCACCAGGGAAGTTCAGGGAGGGAAGAATCCCCGTCTCCAGAGCACACTCGGCCCCTGTGAGTAGTGACTGACAGCTGTCAATCGACGGCTGACATAAAGGGGGCTGGGAAGGGCAGTTTGGGTACATCTGGCCTTCTACAGGGGCCCAGGCCAAACATCTGCCTGCCAACCTACTGCTAAAAAATGGTGTTTTCATAAAACTGAGATTTGGGGGAAGGGTGTGTGGGGGGCGGGGGGGGTGACTTTTCCAACAAAACTCTTCTCTAGTGCCGGAACAGCAATCATTTTTATCACTTTTTGGCAGCCAACCAGATTTACAACGGCCTTTCACGGAGGAAACAGAGCTTCTGTTTGTTTTCGGGGCATCCACATTCCCAGGGTTTGACAGAAATGACTATTTCCCCCCCCCTCTTTTCTTCCAAATGTTGACACAGGAGTGAAACACTGCCTTTGCTGCCAGGTCGCCGGCCAAGCTGAGAAAGGGAAATGTGCTGCTTTGCCGGAGGAGAAGCCAGGACGTGCCCAGGATTGTCTGCACCCCCGGGATGCTCCACCTGCCCTGCCTGGCCTGGCTGGGATTGCTGCGAGCCCAGAGAGGCTTCTCCTCTGTACCATCACCATGTCCTGCACGGCTCCAGGGGGCTGCTGCAGCCCAGGCATCGTCATGGGGAAGGGGCAAACACAGCAGGAGCAGCGCTGTGATGCCCTCCCTTGCTGCTGGGTTGAGCTACAAGCAGGGAACTACATCTGGTCATGGCTTTGCAGGGGTGGTCACAGGTGCGGAGGGACCCCCAGGGTGGTCATGGCTTTGCAGAGATCCCTGTAGCCATCTGAGTTCCCATGTCCAGAGGTACAACCAGTGCCCAGCCTGGCACAGGACACATGGGCCCCTCTGCAAAGGGGGTTCCCCCGTGGGACAGGGGATGAGGAGGGCATGGCCCAGGACTCCTGGGCTTTGAGGAGCCCAAGCACTGAGCTGTGCCCAGACCCATTTCTGCTTTAGAGCAAGGTGCCAATCTGCAGACAACCCCAGCAAGACCCACGGGTGAAAGGCTCAGCTCTGGGTTTCAATGCACCCAACCTTAGGCAAAGAACCCCCGTTTCTCCCCCAGCCTCTGTTCACCCCTCCAGCTCTGCAGCAGCCTCTTTGCAGGAAGCTTTTGGCTCTGTCATGGCCCTGACACATGGTCCCCAGCCCATCCTATCCCCCCGAGAGCACAAGACCATCCCTGCCTGGCAGCAGCCCAGCTGGGGGCCATGGGGGGCGGTGGCCTGTGGCCCCGGGGAGGTCGGGGGCTGCGCAGCAGGGGCTGGGGGGGAGCAGCACCCTCCAGCTGGGAAGGAGGAAGATGGAACAAGGATAAGCTGGAGAAAAAGACTGAGTAAACTCATTTCTTGGTCCTTGCGCCTAAGTATGGGGAAGATGGGCCACTGTGTGCCCATCTGACACCGTCCCTGTGCCAAGACTGAATCCTGCATGGAGACAGGTGCCAGTGGGAGGCCACAGGCTGCCCCAGCGTGTCCCCACACGCCCGTCTGTGTCGGTATCTCCTTCTACAAGAAACTGGGAGCTGCACCAGCCTCCCTGTCTCCTGCTGCTGCTGCCGGCACTGGGTGCTCACATCCCCCAGGGTTGGGTGAAGCTCACAACCTGCTGCCCACAGGCAGGGGTTTGCTCCTGCATCCCTGCCAGCGCTTTGCATGGAGTTGCCTGACTGAATAAATAGGGATAAATTAAGGATAAATAAGAATAAATTTTAAAAAGGGATAAATTTGCAGTCTTGGGTGTGCAGGGCTGCTGGCTGGCCCCCAGTGAGGCTGTGGGCTTGTATCTTGACTCCTGGGGGCTGGTGGCTGCTCTCAGCAGACGCAGCAGACCTGGAGCATGGGGGAGCTCCCAGCTCTCTGCAGCAAAACCCCAGTGCTTGGGAAGCTGGAAGCACCCTTCCTCTGGGGAACGCCAGTGACAGATTCCCAGGGAACTTGAAACAAAGCAAATCCAGTCCAAGACACGCACCTCCAAGCTCTGTAGCTGGAGGGCACTGGGGGGAGCTCAGGGGGGAGAAAAAATGAGGGGAATCAAAACTTTTTTTTTTTTTGCAGCCAAGTGCACATTTTCCCAAATCCTTTGCAGCTCTTGCATCAGAGGCTGTAATTACCAAGACTTGCCCTCTCCCTCTGCACTAGGCTGCTGGATGCTGCCCTGACACTTTGAAGTTGCTCTTTGCAGCAGGGTAAAGGTTCATTAACTCTTCTGGGATGAGCAGGGTGACCTCCATGGTCTCCCAGCAGGTGAGCAGTGGGAGCACCCACAGCACTGTGGTTGAAGCTGAGACTCCACCGCCATGGCCATGACTTGACACGCTGCACATCGGTGCCAGCCACCTGGCCCTGCCACTGCCACACTCCTGCCCTGCCACCACCCAGGGGACATCAAGCTGGTGTCCTGTCCCCTGGGCTGTTTGTAGATGGTGACCGGCAGCATGGCAGGGTCCAAGGCTGCGTGCCCGGACGTGTCAGCAGATGGCAATGTTTCTGTGCTCTCCATATCTCTGCAGATCTCTCCTTTCTGTCCCACAGCCCGCTACCAAACCCCAGTGGGTACCATCAGCAGGACCCCTCCACCATGAAATCTAACCAGGAACCAACCCCAGAAAGTCCAGAACACCAAGGCCCGATGATGCTAACATGCCCAAACATCTCCAGCACCTGCTAGCAAGGTCTCCCAGTGCTTCTCCTCCGTCCATGCTCAGGACAAGGCTGTCTCATCCTCTCCGTTGTGACGTTACTGTTTCTGGTCTCAGCCCTGGCCAGGAAGGGCAGAGGCAATGACAAAAAATAGCCAACAAACTGTTCAATGAAGCGTTTTCAGACACTTGGGTGTGGTGTGATGTTTGGGCAAGAGATCAGGGGCTGGCTTTTTCCATCCAGCGTTGCTGCCCTGCGCAGGCTTGAATCAGGAGCTTGGGAGACCTAAGAGAAGTAGAGACCGGGAACGGAGGAGGAGGTGGAAGAAGGCTATCCTGGCAGTGGCTTTAGTAAAATGTCAGCCAAAACATTCCTGTGGGGAGCTCTGAAATGCCAGGTCAGAATGGCAGCAAGTCAAGGTTGGGTACTTCCCATCTCTCTCACCATCCTCCATCAAAACAGTCCCCTGTGCCACCAACGCCTGGCCACGGCTCAGCCTGGCTCACTCGCAACCAACCTCTATTTCCCAGACTTCCTCTTTTGGGTGAGATTTATGAAGGTCTGATCACAGCAATTAGGAACTGGGAATGACCCAGCAAGCCTGCCCTAGGGGGTAAAAATAGCCCTGGGTAGTGATGCAACAGCTTGTGGTGTACAGAGCCCTGAGGCTGTGGACATGCTCCAGGCTGGCCACGCTGCCACAGCCCTGTGTCACCCATCCTGTGTGGTCCTGTCCTGCAGACGTGTCAGGAATCTGCTCCGTCCCACTGGGAAGGGACCAGGGGCATCGAGCCATGGTGAACTGGGGCAGGTTGAAGTGCTCCAGCCACAGCTCAGCTCTCTGGAGCCCCATTGCAGATTTCCACTTGCCCTGAGGGAGCTGGTGTTCACCCCTGAGCACTGCCACATTGTTGTGTTTGCCTTTTGACATCTCCTGGCAGTCGGCAGAGCTGGACCAGGGACACCCGTGGGATGGGGGCTGCTTTCCATGGAGCCTCGCACCCTGCCAGAAGACACTGCAGCACCGAGCGCCTGAGAGAAGCCAGGTGGGACTTTGGGAACATTTAGGGATTACATTTTACCTGCTGATGTAAAAGCCTGCACCCCAGCAGCCCTGTCCCTCCCAGCCAGCAGGCTGGGACTGGAGTGGGGCCAGACCCTTCGTGCCGGCGCAGCACTGCAGCACGTCCCCGCCACGTCCCCGTGCCTTTCCCTTTCTCTGCCCAATCCCATCAGGTAAGAACCTCCACTGATGTGAAGCCCCAAGCGGTCAGGCACACTCGACTAAGTTGTGTGTCAACTCCGCTGAGCAGGAGTGTCTGTTGAGGGTGGGTGGTTGCCGCAGGGTAACGTGTGCTTCCTCCGTGCAACCTAAAAATAGATGGCAGAGCACAAAGAGACAAGGTGCTGGGTGCACCTCTGCAGGCGCCAGGCACGGGGGAAGGAGGACCTCGACACAGCTTCTGGGTAGGTGTTGCAAGAACGGCTTAATTCAATGCAACATGTGCTCCAGTTTGGGGACTCCTTTTTGTTTTCGCAGGAGATTTGCACTTGAAAAGCCACTGTCGAATTTGCATGCGCAAACATGCACGTCGTCTGTCCAGAAGCAGAAATGATGCCCTCTGGTTCCCAGAGCAATCTCTGCTTCCTATTGCGTACCTGGCTCACACACCCAAGCACCAGGCTGGACCCCAGAGCTGGTGGTGAAAGCAGGATGGCAAATCCACCGTCAGCACAGGCTAAACCCATACCCCATCGCGGAGCAGCCAGCTCTGCCCTGCCTGCTGATTAATGACCCTCTGCTGAGATTTCCCAGAGAGAAGCAAGAGTCTTTCCAAAGGAAGGAGCTCATTCCTAACAGTACAGCCCTAACAGCTCCCACCATCCATTACAAAAGGGGCTCTGACCATGAACTTCCACTCTGGAGGCTGACTTTGCATTCCTGATCTAGGAAAAGCAGCGATGCCCTTGTGAGCCCGTTCCTCCGGCTGCTGACCCTGCCCTGGGGTAGGCGGGGGAGCGAGGTCCTGGGACCACTCTGGACATGGAGCAGCTCAGTGCAGGTGACCCTGGAGCAGAGCAGAGCTGATCCCCAGCACAAACTCACACTCCTTTGATAACACCAGCCCTCCCGCACTGCGAGCTGTTCCCTCGCGTGGCGACACGTCCCCAGCCGAGCCACGGAGCAGCAGCAGTGCCAGTGCCAACTTGTATTTAAAGCTGAATCCTCGGCAGCTTAAGGGACCTGTGTGGTCTGAACATCACTTCAATCCTCCCCCGCGGGGACTCACACACGTGGCTGAGAGCTTGCATGGGGCGAGCGGTGCCGTGCCAGCACCCGTGGGGAGCGTTGGTGGCCAGGCTGGAGATGCAGAGAGGATTCAGCTTTATCCAGAGGATCCTTTGCCTGGCCAGGGTCTCCCCCAGGCGGGCATGGGGGAATGTGGTTTGCAGCCCTGCAGCGGGGAGGAATTTTTGCAGAGCAAGGCTGGCTTTCCTCCCCCAGAACAGAGGAAACTACAAGCTGGGCCAGCCCCAAAACGTCCCACTGGCCCATCAGGCCAGCAGCATCCAGCTTCATGTACAGGGAGCATTTGCTCCTCATGCTTCTGGCCAGAGCGAGCACAGAAGGCTCGGGGGAAGCTGTGCCAAGAGCTGATCCTCTCCCACTCGCTGCTTGAAGGTTTATCAGGACAGGAGTGAAATCTGGAGCGGGGCCGAGGTGGGAGAGGTGTGGGAACACAGACAAGGCCAGGGTTATTTCCCCTGCGCCGCGGAGAAGCAAGGCAGGAAAGACACACAAATAGACATAATTGAGGCTAAATGTCTTAGGTTTTTGAATCAACATGCACCACTGAGAGCACAATCAAAGGCTCTTTAGTAATTTATTGACTTACCCTGAAGTAAAATTATCTGCGCGTATTTATCACACCCACACCCACACCCACCCCTTCCTATTCAGTAACTGAGTCCTTCCAGACCGCTCTGGTGGCGGGAGGAGGATGGGATGTGGGATGTGGGATGTGGGATGGGGATGGCTCGGTGCGGGAACCAGCCTCGCACCATCGAGGAGCACTTCAGCACCCACAAGGGTGCACGGCTGCTGCCTCCCCACCGCTGCAGGTCAGCGGAGGTGGCCAGCTCCTGCTGTTGAGAAATTCAAACCAGATCCAAACGCTGCTCCAGAGAGGTCCTCAGGGCATTCAGCAGTTCTGCAAGACCATAGGTTACGGGGAGATTCCCAGCTCCAGCTCCAAACTAGGGAGGCTCGGATGGGTCAGCAGCACCATCACATCCATCACACCCTGCTTGCCCAGCCCAGGAGAACAGAGAAGCTCCCGCAGAGCAAAGGAAAATTGCCCTACAGGTACAAAGCACTGGAGTTTTGCATCCACCACCCCATGACGACCCAGCTCCCTGTTGCTTCCTTCCCAGGTGGGTGGGTGTCTCCTTCCTGCAGAGCTCAGCTGAGCTCAAGCAAACTCATGGCAGGGGCGGCCCTTCTTACCGTCAGGCCAGCCCGAGTGACATTTCAGCCCCCGCTTTCCAGGCAGAAAGCGGAAGGCAGCGGGGAGAGGCGCAGTCACCGGGCCCCGAGGTCAAGCTCAGTTTCAGAAGGCACATGCAGGTTTTCTGTGCTTGCAAAACTTCCCCCTCCCTCCTCTTACGAAAGCCCCTCAGCTTGCAAAACAGTGGGGGTTTTGGAACACGCAAACCAAACAATTTGTAAAGAAAAAAAGAAAACACAACCTAAGGTATCAAGATTGCAGTGGGAGTGAACACCTGGCTCTTGATTTCGTCACCACACCAGCAGCGAGGGCAGCCCGTGCCTCAGTTTCCCCTGTCGAGGAGCGGGGCAAGTGCTGGGGGAGCAGCCGGTGCTACAGGGCTCCCCCCGGCAGGCTCCCAGCTGTGCTCCCACTCCTGCTCTGGCACCTGGCCCTGGCCCAGGGGCTTGGAAACCCCCTCTCTTGCCACCGTGCGCTGCAGATTCAAAAAGCCAGGGTTTATGACTGACAAGTGAAGGGACCGGTCAGACGGGGCTGATCCTGACCCCGCATCCTTGGGAAGCACCGCCTGACGCAGCTGGGAGCATCCCCGCTGCCCTCGGGGCACACATCACCGCATCCCAGCCCGCTGCAGGCGGACAAACACCCCTTTCCCTGCCACAGTTGCAGTCCTGCTCCCTGAGGGTCCCTAAAAATACAGGAGAAGCTTTTCTGGGGTGACTGGGAGCACAGCTCACCGCGGCTGGGAAGGCGAGGGGTTGCCCAACTTGGAGAGAGCTGGCTGTGACCCAGCCCCATCCTGCAGCCTCTGGGAGCCAAGAAAACCGGGCTTATAATTAGCTGGAGGCGAAAGCCCAAAGAGGAAACGCATTCGCTGCTGCGATCCCGTGCAGAGCAGACAGGAGGGGGAAAAAAAAAGCTCCTACGCAAAGCCTTGCCCACACTTCCTGGCAGACACGGCTCCACGGTGGCCATCCCACGCAGGAGAGTTGCCACGGCTCGGCCGGGACGGGGTGTGCTGTGATGGCAATGGGAGCAACACATCTGTCCCCAGCTCGGTCACCTCCCCTTGTGACAGCTGGAGCTGCCCTGACCGGGTGCCAGAAATGGACTCAGGCTCTTCTGTTCCCACCACGGACTAGTTGTTACTGCAGGGAAAGTAAAATAATCAGAGATTCAGCCCCAGCACTGGGTCCCTCGGACACTCACTCAGCCCCATCTTCCGAAATAAACATCTTCCCAGTGACCATGAGGGGGAAGGAGCTTCTGCCACTGAAGAACAACGAAATGAAGCGACCAGAAGCCACAACCAAACAGGAACACACGCTACCAAAACGGGTCCCAGCTCCCACAAGAGATGAATCTTCACCAGTGGAAGAGCCCAGGGCTGGGCACAGCCCTCCTGCACCCCAGGATGCTTATCAAGGGGCACAAGACAACATGGGGGCAGAAAGGGTTTTACAACCCAAGGGACACCAAGGACAAAATGTGGAGCAGAGCAGAGCCAGAGGGATGTCCCAAAGGGAGCAGAGAGCTCATGCAGCCCTCAGATGCCTCTGGGCATGGAGAGAGTCACAGGGTCCAACCCAGCCCCTGGGTGGCAAGGGGGGTCCAACATAAAACCCCCAGGCTGGAAAACTGGGTATTTTCCCCCTGGGTTGCCCTGGCCCTATCGCTCAGAACCAGCTGCTCTGTGCATGGGAAAGCATGTGTGAGAGAGAGAAAGATAGCAGCCACGGGAAGATATCGCCCTGGCTTCCTGCGGGCAGCACACAGCCCTCCGCCCCACGCCGGCCAGGGGAAGCCACGGTTCACTGGCCCCAGAGCCCCTCCTGGCCCATGGCTCATCTCCTCGCCTGGCACCGCTCAGCCTGATTAGCACCAGGACTTTGGGTAGTGATAGATCCAGGAGCAAAGCCTGATATGAGAAGGGACAAGAAGAGGGGAAGCTTCTCCTGGGCTGGCAGAAGCCCCCCAAAAGATGCAGCGCTGGTGGCCCCGTCTTATTTCAGTTGTAGACAACCCCCTCAGGGCCAGTCCTGGATGGAGGGGCAGCAGAACTGGGAGTCGTGGCAGCCTCAGGGCTTCCCTTAAAGGCACATTTAGATGTGCCTATAACCACAGTTCTTGCACACCACAAAACTGAGCGATTCGTGACCCAGCAAACCACTGCCAGAATACCATAAATGCCCAGTGCTGGTGCCTCGCATCCCGCTGGGGAGAAAGTTTGGTCCCAAAGTCACCAAACATCTCAGTGCTGAGCAGAACGATGCCTGTAGAGAGAAAAGCAGTGTCGTGGGTACCTGAGTGTGCAGGTGTGTGGGTACGGGTGTGCGTGCAAGGCCAGGCGTGTGTGCACATCAGGATGTGGCTCAGAGCAGGTTGTCACACAGGTCGAGCCCTGCTTTGTGCAGGGTGTGAAGTCGAGGGGAGGGGCAGGGGCAGGGGACGGATGCTGGCGTTGTCCCCAGTGACAGATCCAGCCCTGGGAACAATTGCCAGCAGCTTGGGATGAGCTGCCGTGAATTATGGACACCTCCCCACAGCTGATGTGGTGGGTCCCCATGGCAGAAGGCATTGCTTGGGTTCAGCCCCTGCATCTGCCTCCCTGGAGCTCCCCAGGGATGGATGGCCCTGGGAACTGGCACTTTGCAAGGGAGAAGGCAGACGTGCCAGGATGGGACCTGCATCTTCTGCCCTACCCTGGCAACCCCACTTTTATGCTTCACAATGAAGCAAGGTGGCTGTGCTGTGCTATAGAGCCATCCCAGAGCTGCTTGTGCTCCCGCCGAAGCCCACAGGAGTCCTGCAGCTGGGAAAGGGCAATCCACCCCATAAATCCATCAGGCTTTTCCTGGGGAAATCATCTGG
>VXBJ01006294.1:402496-416532 GCA_013400055.1 Nycticryphes semicollaris | reverse complement strand
CAGGACACCCTCTTTCTACTGAAACATGAGCAAGAGGAGACCGAGGCCTCACACCAGGACCGGGGCTGCACATCCTGTCACCCCCCAAAAGCTGGTGGCGTCCCCAGGATGAGCCCCCATGGAAGAGCAGCAGCTAGTGGTGGCAGGGCAGGAGCACTGGGAATGATCGGGGTGTCCCGTTGTCTGGACTCCACCTAGAAGACATTTCTGCCTTTCCATTTTTAACTTTGCTGACAAGGAGAACCAACAAACACCCCCAAAGGAGCTGTGGGGAGAGGGAAATGGGAAAATGGGAAATCAACCCAAACCTGACACTGCAGTTTGCAGCCTGTGGTGCTGGTAAGACCCCGGCGTGCATCGTAACGGCAGCTCCAAGGTGGCAATTAGCTGAATCTGGGAAGCAAAACTTCCCAGGACACCAGCTGAGAGCTGGTTTACAGGGCACGGGGTCTGGCACTTGATTTTAGTGAGTTGGAAACCAGAGGGGTCTGTGGCAGCCGCAGCAGTGAGGGGTCTCCGAGGAGAGGTCTCCGGCACGGCCGGCTGCGAGCTCGGCCACGGAGTCACACTTCCATCAGTCAAGAAGTGATTCTGACCCAGAGTTTTTAGTTTACAGTTGCTAAAGGGAAAAAAAAAAGGAAAAAAAAAAAAAAACCAACCAAACCCCACTGACAAATCATTATTTTTATCCCATTTTGGCAAGTTTTGCTCTGAAAAACCTCTGAGTGTCGTAGTATTGTTGTCTTTTTCCATCCTGGAGGCTGCCTAGTGATTCGAACCATCAATGAAAGCTGCTGCCCCGGCCACAGCAAAATGAGGCGCTTTCAGCCGCCTGAACGTGTCGTTGGGAGGTTGCCATAAAACGCTGGTTAAAAAAAAAAAAAGGAAAAACAACAAAAAAAAACCCCCACACAGCAAAAAAAAAAAAAACCCACCCAAAACAGAAAACCAACCCAACAAAACAAAGGCGAGAGTACAAACAGACAGGACTTGGGATCAGACTGAAGGAGACAACAAAAAAAAAGAAGTTATGAATTATATTTACTCTGCCTGAGATCCTTCACTGCCTTCGCTTCTGTGTGCGGTTATTTATTCACCGAGGGCCAAATCGCAGGAAGCGCTCGCAGCCGGCGGCTCCCGGCAACTCACCGGCACCACAATAGTCCTGCCCCCCGCACCCCTCAACCACCCCAGGGACCCTCTCCCCACATGAGTGGAGCCCCACCGTGGATCCCCCACCCAGGGCAGCCGCTGAGTTACCTCCAGTTTTTCTAGATTCCTGTTGGACACCCCCAGCACAAAACCTGCATGAGAGTCGCGAGCCGCTGCCACCACCAGTGTCTCTGCAGAGCAGGTTGGGTTTTAGTCAAGTGGGAGCTGCTCTCCTGTGGTATCCTGAGCCCAAATTTTGGGGAGGGGCTGGCTGGGCACCCACAAACTATTCCAGCTCCTGCCAGAGCTGAGCAAGGTGTGTTGTCCCCAATGGCTGGGGCAGGAGATGGGGGCAGGTCCCACAGCAAGCAGAGCTGCCCCATGCCCCTCAGGGAGTCACAGTGTCACCCAAGGGCAGGCGCTGGTTGCTTGTCCATGCTGTGCTTTACCAATGGGTGCACTAGAGCTGTCCATAAATTGCAGCCCTTGGAGCAACCATGAGGCCCCCAGCATGGACCGTCCAAGCTCAAAATGGAATTAAAGTGGAGGAAGCTCTTCAAGCAGGTTTACGTCCCCAGCACAAAGAAAAGGTGATGCTGGTTCCCAGCACCAGCTGTGGCAAGGGCAGGACACCTCCAGGATGTCCCTCCATGAGGGACCAGCCTTTCCACCAGCCCCAGATCGCACCCTGTGCCCTAGAGTGGGCTCCTGAGTCCAGGCCACTCGAGATTGCCAAGGCAAGCAGAGAGCACGTCTGACCCACTGCTCCAGCCCCAGACCTCGGCTCAACCATCCAAAAGCAGGATGGGAGCGAAGACTGATGGCTACCCAAAGGTTATTTTTCTTTTTCTTATTATTATTTTTTGCTGAAACCCCTCCTACCCAGGGTCGGGGCCGGGGGGGTTGGTTCTTATGGCCCCCTGGCAGTGCTCTCACCCCATTTGGGAGGTGGCAGGTGGGGAATGACTTGAAATGCAAACTCTCTCTTGCTTTCAGATGCTCTTTACACATCAATCAAGCAGTGAAAGCATGCTGCAGCCCCACCGGGCACTTCACACCAAGGTGTGCAGCCCCCTGCCACCACCACCACCGGCACCACCACCACCACTAACAGCAGCCCTGCCAAATCCCATGGGTCCCCCCATTCCAGGAGCAGGAGGACCAGGCAGTGGGGCCGGCTGATGGCTGCAGAAAGGTTTCCCTTGGACTCTCCACTGCTTTCCAGGAGCATCAACGTCAGTGAGGGGTTTCTGCCGGCTGGGAGCCCCGCAGCCGACAGGGCTCAGCACTCCCACGTGCCTCCACACAGGGTTATTTTTCTAACATTTACTTTCTTTCCACTCATCCGGTACGGTTGTTGTGACACTACAGTCAGCAAATATCACTAAACAGTAGGAAACGTGAGGTTTTGCTGCTTCAGTGAGATTCGTGTGATAAAAAGAGGAAGACAGAAACCCTCTTTGAGCGGTTGTGAAGTCCCGTCCTGCCACCCCCAGACCTCCCCACGCTCAGATCCCTCAATGTGGGTCCAAACTGCAGCTGCAGCCCCACTTGGGGTGGGGGACATGCTGGGGGTCACCCCTAAACATGCTGCCTGGTGTCATCCCAGTCCTGGGGCAGAAGGCAGAGTGCCACCTCCTCATTGCCATCATCCCTGCAGGACCCGAGCTGGGGGCTGCACCTGGGACCCCCAAAGTCTGGGATAAAACCCATGGGCTTGCTCTCGCCGATGCTAGTGGCCATGCAATACTCATGGCCAGCACAGCCCAGAGGGCCTTTTTCAGCTCCTTTATCTGATGGGACATTTTGAGGGAACAATGTCCCCCATGGCAGGGCTGGGGCGAACAATGGGCGCAGGGCAGCGGGCGGCTCGGTGGCCGGGCTTCAGGACCCCGGGCGCCCT
The DNA here is from genome assembly GCA_013400055.1 of Nycticryphes semicollaris. Taxonomy (NCBI): domain Eukaryota; kingdom Metazoa; phylum Chordata; class Aves; order Charadriiformes; family Rostratulidae; genus Nycticryphes; species Nycticryphes semicollaris. Next base: position 413,477 of record VXBJ01006294.1, on the reverse strand, counting down.
GGCCCGCAGGAAATCCTTTTATTTTTCACTTGTGAACTGAAACAAACACAAGCTCTTGTTTATTTCCTGGTCGATTGTATTTTGGAGGATGGAGGTGGCTTCCCCACACCGAGCGGCTTAACTCCTCCTGCGCCAGCTCTGCCTGTCCCTCTTCCTGCAGCGAGATTTTGCTCCTCGCCGTGGTGGTCGCCATGCGGCAAGGACCCCCGTTCCCCTCCCCACCTCCGCTAATTTATGTTTAATTTCAAAACCTGGGAGTCATAAATAACACGTGCTGGCGTGGGAAGTCTGGGAAGCGGGACGCTGGCCCATCCCCTCCCACGGACGGGGCTTTAGGGCTGGAGCTGCTGATGGAGGAGGGATGCAGCATCCCTGGGGCTGCTCCACTCCGACAGCCCAAAGGGACCACCGCCACAGCCCCATGGGATGCCCCGCTCCAAAACAGGATGGAAAGGGGACCCTGGTGGCTCAGCACAGAGCTTCTGGGCAGGATTTGTCATTCCTCTCCCCACTCCTCTGCAATTCTCCCTGCCATCCCCCAGCCTAGATTGCCACCGTCCCATGGGCTCAAGGCTGGCATCGTCCTGTGTCTCTGGCTTCCGAGCCCTCTCCTGTGAGGGAGAGCGGCTCCCACGGCGAGGCCGAAGGTTTGCCGACCTCAGGCTTTTCTCACAGCTTCCCCGTCACATCCTCTCCGGCTCCCACGTCTGCCGTTCACAGGCGCTGCTCTCTTGGCTCCCGGCCCCGGGGCCTGTGCCTGGGTGGAAACAGCATCCAGATGGAGCTATTTTTTCACATTTTTAGGGGGGAGGGGAGGAAGGTTTGGGAAAAAGCCGCCAGGACCAGGAAAACAGAGGGAAGGAGCAGATTTGGAAGGGGGCTGATTAGCACGGACCCATTTCTGTGGGTTGTTCCCAAGTACAGGGGGGCTCAGTGGGGAAACTGAGGCACAGAGCACCCCACCCAGGGCAGTGTCCTGGCTGACGGTGAAGTCTTTAACTCCTGCCCCAACCTTACATGGGGGCAGTCAGGGGGGTGGCATGGTCTGGGTCGCACCTCCATCAGCGGGGAGAAGCTGTCTGGATGGGGAGTTCAGTGCTGCAGGCAAAACCCAAACTCTGCTCTCGCTCATCCAGAGGCTGGAGGGGGAGGAAAAGCCCCTCCACCCCCTCAACTTCAAATCACATCCATAGAAAACTTTCGAAACCCCACCATTGTGTTAGAGGATAAACATTTATTGAATATTTCCTGTTTGGCACAAATACTCTTTGACTCCTCTATGGTCTTTTTCTTCTCGTGTCTTTAAAGGAGAATTATTTGAGCTGAATGTAAAGGAAAAGTATCCCCAGAGCACAGAGCCCCCGGGAGCACGGAGCGAAGGAAAGCCCACGTGTGTGCCATGCCTGCTTGCTGTTAGCTATTAATTTCTGTCTCCCGAGGTCTGACATGAGCAATGCATTATGCAAAGGTTGTGGGAATATTTCAGACGCTGCATCCCGGGAGAACTACAATTTCAGTTTTACAGGGTTTAGGGTATTTCTCCCCTCCCACCCCCCTCCCCGCCCCCCGGCCCTTTCTTTCAAATGTGTTATTTCACTGAGACGTAACAGCGGTTACGACTTGCACAGCAGAGGGAAGGATGGGCTGAGTCTGGCTGGGGGGATCAAGGGCTCATAATCCCTGGGCACCCCAGGGTTCAGCCTGGCTCCCTGCATGCCCAGGCTGCAGCTGGGGAAGGTGGTGGGGACACAAGGCCACCCTGTCCCACGCCACCAGGAGCCCAGAGGGAGAGAGAGGGCTCAGGTTGGGATGAAGTTGAAGAGGGCTTGGTCCAGAGGCAGTCTAATTCTGGCCCAGGCACAATCAAAAGGGATTTATTTTTAGGCTCTGGGCTATCGCTGCTTTGGGGAACTGAATGGAAAAATGTATATTTAGCCTCTTTGGTGATTTGCTTAGAAAAATAAGCTCCTGTCACCGCTGTGGGTGGTGATTTGTGCCAGCCCTGTCCTTGCCAGCGCTGTTGGGCCCCCAGGCAGCCAAGCAAAGCCGGGAGGCATCGCCCTGCCGCACCGCTGGTGGCTGCAGCCCCAGATCACTCGGGCAGCGCTGAGCCAGGGGCTGGCTTGCAGGCTGGTCTCTTTTTTTATGTCTCAAAAGGATCGTGCTGTCCCGTCGACTTTGCCCTTGCTGTGCAAATGCAGGTGTTGGAGGGCAGCACCAGGTGCCTTACACCCGCTGTGCCCATGGGGCATCCCACCCAGGACTGCCAACATCCCCCAGGACCAGCACCGCCATCGCAGAGGGATGCAGTCACGTAGGTCCCACCGTGGGGACCTCCTTTGTGCAGCGCCTGTGGGAAGCGCCGAGGTCTCTCTGGTGTGAAAGACGCGCACGAACGCACGGGAGGGAGACGGTATTTCCTCCCCGAGACGCAGGTGAGAGCCAGAAGGGCAGAGCGTTACGGAGCCGTTCGCACTATAAATACACCAGATACACAGGAACCCGGGGCCTGTAGCTATTTCTGCCTGCAGGAAGCCGGGATGAGGAGGAGAGCATCCCTCCCTCCCCAGCACGTTGCTGGCAGCGGGATGTGCCCAGGGCCAGCAGTGCCGGGCTGGGCACGTCCTGCCCCACGCCGGCTCCAAGCACTTCACTCGCACAGCCTTGCTGCCAGCAAAGGCAAGAACAGGCACGGGGCTGGGGCTGCCCCATCGCTTCACCTTCTCAGGGCAGACTGGTGTCCAGTGAGCTGCTGTCCCCTGGCTAGGGCTCTGAAGGACAGTTGGGGGTCCCTCTGCCAGGCAAGCATCTTCTCTCAGGGTGATGGAGATGGCCAGGATGGGAGCTGGTGTCAGGGAAACCCCAGAGCCGCTGGGGCTGGTGCTCCCCAGTGCCGGCTGGGCAGGCAGCTAAAGGAAAAGGCACGTTGCCTTCCCCAGGGCTGATATCAGCTCTGCATCCTGCAGAGATCTCTGCTGACTGATGACCTGTTCCCCTTGCACACGGGGAAACCATCTCAGCTTTAGGGGCACCGAGTCAGGCCCATGAAGTGTGCACAGCCAGTACACGGGAGGTAGTGAGGGCTCTGCCATGCTCCTCCATCCTCTTCCTCACTGGTGGCACTGAAGACGTCTCCTGAGCAGCTTCAGCTCCCGGTTTGTTTTCTGATCCCACTCTCAGCTCTCTGGGCTGCATTGCTGCGGGGTCACCATCAACCCCCTGTCTCGTTTGGAGCACAGCAGCGAGATGAAATGCAAACCCCATGGAGGGGATTAAAGGCTCTTGGCCCCGAGCGGGAAGAGCGAGAGCAGGACCACGCTTGGAGCTTCCTTCTCCCCTGATCAGGTCTCTCTGCATCTGCACCCATCAGTCCCCATTTCCTCGTAGCTCAGCTACCTCTCAGCTGGCACCTCTTCTTTGGAAGAAGCCAAAGGCAAGAATTGCATGAAACCAGTGATGGCAAATCACCAGTGGCAGCTTCACTGATTGCAGCGATGTTATCACCACCCTCAGCAGTGCCTGTCTGTCTCTGCATCCTCACACCTCTAGAAAATGGAACCCAGAAACATTTCCTGGTCCAAAAAAAATCCTAAGGCAGAGTCCTGTCTCTGTGAGAGATTTTCTTGGTGCCTGTATGTGTGTGTTGCACACACATGCCTACGGGTTTGAGTGTGTGTGTATTTGTGTGCGTGTGAACTTGGAGGGAAAGCACATTTTGCAAGAGACAAATGGGAATAAAATATTTCAAGAATGTCTCTTGAATAAAGTAGTCTTGGGGAATTTGACAGCCAAGGTCACCAATCACTTTAGCTTCTTGTTTGCTCAGCGCAGAGCCGGCTCTGGGCTCCACAGGGTCCCACGGGTGAGGAAGGTGCCGGTCCCCAGGTCCCCAGCCGAGGAGAGGAGAGTGTTGGGGGGGGTCTGTGTCCAAGAGCCGCGGCAGCTTCAGGACCCAGAGCTCCCACCTCACCCCTGCAGGAGGAACCCTGCCTGAGGAGCATCTCTCCTCCGAGTCCTGGTGTGACCTGCTGGGGCACGCTCCAACTCTGGCATTCAGCAAAAGAAAAGAGGCAGGAAGAAAAAAAAGTCAGCTCCTCGTGATGTAGCCTCATAATTACCTGTTATTCTCATATCGAGGTAATTAACAATTAGGCAGCTGTCTGAATCACATGCAGAGGAACAATTATTTCATTATTAATGGATTCTATTTAACAGGTCCTATTTTCCCAGATGTTTTGTTGCTTTTTTTTTTTTTCCTTGTGCTCTCATGAATTATCCCAGCAATTAAACCTGCACCAGAAAGAGGGAGGAGTAGTCCTAATATTTACTGAACCTTGCAAAGCATCACATTTCTCAGCCTATGAACCTGTCACAAGTCATCGGGGGGTTCTGGCGGTGATGGGGAGCCCGTAACACAACACCCTCCGCTGTCACCTGCGAAGATCTGCCGGCTCTGCCCCTCCGCTGCCGGGGAGCTTATTCATTTCACGGGTACCGCTGCAGATAAAAGCTATTATTTACAGTCAGTTACATATTTCCGTTGGCAAACCTCCTCCCTTAAGCACAGGTTTGAAAACATCCTCATGTTTGCTCAGCAAACCGAAGCTGCACAAGCTAGATCCAGCCCACTCTCGCCGCGGGTGCTGTTCCCCCAGTCTCCCAGCAGCGCTGTGCTGGGTGTCACCCCAGGGGGGCTGCGGTGTGGGGGGTGGGAACAGCCCAGCAGGACCCTTCACCTTCATGTTCCCTCAAAACTGCTGCCGGCCTTTCCTTGGAGCGTTGCGGGGAGGGGATGTGCTCCCTTTCCCCGGGCACCATGCTTTGCTAGCATGCAAAGGGACACGTTAATAATACCTGAATACTTAAAGCCCAGCAGCAGGGACAGCCCAGGTTCGACCCAGAGGTGGTTTTGGCTGCATTGCCAAGGTCTCTGCAGGGACAGGGACCTGCTGGGCTGACTCAGGGAGACCCTGGGCGGGCACAGGAGCCACCAATGGCTGGTGTGGCAAGTGGCAGGGCGGAGGGCAGCAGGTACATTGGGGGCTAAGCCTTCCCAAGGGACAGTTTCATCTTGTTTTTCCCACCTTTTGAGTCTGACTCGTGCTCTAAAGCAGGAGGGTTTGACTCTCTCCCAAACGCTTGAGTTTGAAGTTTTTTTGAGGAGGGATGGTTTTTTGAGTTTTCTTTCACCAGTCTGTGAGTACAAACTAGTCCAGCTCTGGAGTTTGTGGTTTCAACAGAGAGCCAGGGCTGAGCTCTCGCGGCCGCCCTGCACAGGGCCAGGCACCTGCTCTGCTCCCATTTGTTTTTTCCAGGCAGGGAGTTGGGGTTCTCACTGAAAAACAGGAACTTTACTGGACAGCAGCTGCTCCGAGGCGGTGAATCAGCTCGTCCCGCTGACGCCCAGCAGAGCCATGCCAGCACTACACACTGCTCCCGTGCCCAGTGCCCCACATCCCCAGGACCCCGACGTGACAGCACATGCCACCCTCCCAACGGGCAGACCCTGTGGCTCAGGGACCTGTCCAGCGATCGTGACCACCCGCGTGGCAGCGGAGAGGGGTCTATGGCTGGTGCCCCGTCCCCGCCGGCAGCACAGAGGTCAGTGGGCCACGACCAGGCACAAACGGCTAATGCCTTTTGTCCCAAGCCTGACTTTTCCCCTCCCAGCGGGATTAGGATGGGATGACCAGGCAAGGAGGCCCCTAATCCTATTACCAGACCCTCACGCAGCCCCGTCTGGCAGCCCTGGGAACCAGCCGCGCTGCGAGGCACGGGGGCAAGTGGGCGAGGAAATGGCCCGTGACGTGCTGCAAAACCGAGCACAGACATCGTCCTGCTCAGCCCCATCTCCACCAGATTTACCAAACCCACTTTGCTCTGCTCTGCAGAGCTCTGGCCACCATGCCCTGGTATGCGGGGGCAGCAGGAGTTGCACAGGCACCCCCAACCCCTGCACACACATCCCCTCCCAGCCGGGCTCAGCCCCCCCCATCAAGGCAAACACATTTGGGGCAGGTGGTCCCAAGCCCTTTTGGTTCATTTGGCTCATTTGGCTCATTTGCCACATTTCTCCAGGGGGCTGTAGCTGAGAGGGCAGCAAACCTTCTCCCGCCTGGAGAGCGGGTTGTTTTTTCTCCCCCGACAGTTGCAAGGAGCCGTGTTTGTCTTTCTCTCCCTTCCTGTTTACTCGTTGCCATCAGGATGGGCTTTGATGTGTTTGTGCTGCTGGACATTCGTGGGAGCATCATTTCACAGGCGCCTGCAGCAGGGACCGTGGCTCTCAACGCAGCAGCTCCAACAGTGCCAGGGCTCCAGCACAGCTCAGTGACACCAGGGGACGGCTCGGTGAGGTGCCAGAGCAGCAGGGACTGAGCTGGCCACCACCCTCAGCAGCGCCTGAGCTCCTACACTCCAAAGTCCAGGCAGCAGCGAGAGAGCCCTGCCTGGCCGTGCCCAGGGGCGAATGCTCCTCTGATGGGTCTCAGGAGGTCTGAGCTCTCCTGTCAGGATTGGGGAGTGTGGGGGGGGGTGCCACTGGCCAGCATCACCCTGTCCCCATGTGCCAGAGCAGTGGGGGGCAACCCCATCCCTCCAGTGGGTCCAGGGGTGCGTGGATCCCCCCCTCCACTTCCTCCCCAGCTGTGAGTCTCAGCGCAAGAGCTGCTGCATTTGAAAGGTCACCGGGCTTTGAAGTTGGTGACTGGGGGTGGCAGGGGAGGGCTCACACCTTGCTGGCATCTCTTTGCTAGCTGGTTCCCACCCTGTCACCCGCCCCGGCCCGTGACTTGCTGTGGGGAGAGGTGCTGCCAGTGGGTGTTACGGCACACGGCACAGCCCGTGTCACCAGTGCTTGGCCCGTGCCATAGAGTGGGAGCCACAGGACCACCCCTAAATATGGGGCTGGGGAGAAACCCCAACCAGGACCCCAAGGAGGGACAGCCCAAGCAAGAATACGTGTCCTGGCAGCCAAGAAGAAGCAGTCCCTCCCCATGGAAGGGGACACCACAGAGAGATGAAAGGTCATGGTATCATAGGGGTTCTTTTTGTTAATTTATTTTTCAGCCTAATTCTAAAGAAAATCCACAATGACATTCCAGGAAATAAATCACTCAGGTATAGCTTTATAGCAGAGGTCAGGGAATGGGCTCTGGGGCTTCCCTGAACCCTTTGCCACCGGTTGTGGCACCACAACAGCCCTCAAGCGCAGCCAGCCCCATGGGACCCACCTGTGGGCAGGGGACCCCCAGGTGCCCCAGATCAAGGGGTGCACCGGGCATGATGGGGGTTTTCCTGGGGCTCCTGGGTGCATCCAATGGAGGTTCAGGGAGGCTCTCTCTCTCCCTCCCTCCTGGGAATGAAGCCTGCCGTGATAGGGTACCCCACAATAAAGCCAGCAGCTCCAAGGTGGCAGCCAGTGCCCCACAGCCTCTCCCCTCCAAGAGGAAACGGCATCTCGCAGCCCATTTCTCCCGGTTCCCATCTTCGTGTGCCTGGCTTTGATTCGCAGCCGAGCCCTGTGATAATGTGGCTGCCTGGGAAGGAAGGGAGTAGAAGGAACTGGCTATTATGTTTGGCCCCTCTCCAGGAGGTGTTTTTGCTGGGAGGCACCAAGGTCAGAGCTGGGTGGGAAGCGTTCCCCGACAGCAGCCCTCGCACATGTGCCTGCCCGCGGTGGGGAGGGACTCAGGAGCCCCCACACCATCCCAGTAGCGGGGCTGCCATCCTGGCTGCCCACAGCCCAAACCACGCTGTATCAGCACAGAAGATGCATGGTCCTCTCTGCATATGGGCTTTTTTTTTTTTTGAGGGGGGAGAAAGAGGGGTAAGAGCTGTTTTGCAGCTGCTCTGTGAAATGAAAATCTCCAAATCTTCCTGTTTCCACGCGGAAGGAAAGAGGGGGTGGTGGGTGGGAGCGCCCGCGAACAGAGACAGCAGCAAGGGCTGGGATGCAGAAAGCGCTCTTTTTTTTTTGCCCTCTTTTTGTAATCACTTAAGAATTTCAGCTGGCTTCAGCCTGGCTCTGGAGCTCCCAAGTCACGAATCCCATTGCTGTGAGAACAGAGCTGGCACTGAACCATCCCTGAAACTACCTGCCGGTATCGGTGGCATCCCAGGACCCTACAAGCCAACACCCCCCACTCACACAAGCACCCTCGGCCCTCCCTGGGGCCAGCGCAACAAGAAGGGGCATGCCTGGGTCTCCAGGAGCGATGACTCCCAAAAAACCTGCCCAAAAACCTGCACGGAGCAAGTGTCCATGTGGCATGACGTCGATCTTGAGTGCTTGCCCTGGGAGAGGCAAATCCCAGCGGCGCGGAGCCGGGTGAAACCGCGGGGATGCCAGCGCAGCTCAGATGTGCTCGGCATTGCGCGGCGGTCCAGAAACCCAGTATCAGGTTCATGCCCAGGCTTGTGCTCAGAGAATCACGCCTGGCTTTTCCCTGCTGCGAGCCACAATTTTCAATTATTTAATGTAAATATCAGAGGAGGCCCAATCCGGGTCCCTCCGCCATGCAATCCCTTTGCTGAGATGGTGAAAAGTTCCGTTTGCCTCAGCAGGAAAAGGAGGGATGGAAGAAAGAGCAAAGAAATGGACATTCCTGAGGGAAGATGCACGTGAAATGCAGGGTGTAAATGTGTCTCACGTAGAACCAGGGCTGGGGACAAGGCTGGGCTGGCGTCTGCGCTTTGAGAGAGCCGGGTCACTGGCCACCTCCCATGGGCAGAGCCGACCTCATCCTTAGTCGGATGCCCGCAATGGTCCCCAAGTAATTGCCCCAGTGAGAGAGGGGAGAGGATGGGGGACACACGGGGTTTGCAGCCCCCAGGTACAGGCAAGGGCAAGAATAAGCCTGGAGGAGACGAGGACACACACCAAGGGACCAGGGGGACCCACATCCCAAGCGGGTTGGGTGCACCCGCAATGGAGCAGTGCGGGGATGGGATGGGTTTGGGGACAGGCAGACTGTCACCCGCAGCTCCATAAACCCCATCGGCCACTGTTTACACAACAACGAATGTTTCGGTTGTTTTATGGAGGTGGATAAGAGCAGTGCAGGGGCTGGTGAGGCCGGGGCCGGGCTGAGAGAGGCCTGCCCAACACCTGCTCTAACTCCGCAGCCCATAAAGATGTTTTATTTTAAACGTGACACATTTTATAGAGCAATAGCGCAGCAGCACCTTTCACCTGGGTACAAACAGTGCGGGGAAACCTGCTCCTCCGGGACATCTCCTGTCGCTAATCCCGTGGGTGAGAGTTACTGAGCTGACTTTACACGCCGAGAAATGATGGCCAGAAGCAATCTTGTAATTAAAACCAGTTTCAGCAGCCTGCGAGGAGGAAAACCCCACGGGTGCCAAGCCTGGGCGCAGCAGCCGTGGCAGGGACACGCATGGCACCAACCTCAGCCCGGGCTCGTTGTCCTCTGTGCCATCCCGACCCCAGCCACCCTGGTGGGATTGATCCCCACAGCTCTGCCAGGAGGAAAGTCATCATCTTCTACGGGCACGTGCTGCCGGAGGCGCTGCCATCACTGACGTGCTGGAGGGATGGCACGATCGGTATGATTTATCCTATGGCCACCCATTCACAATCCTCCACTCAGCTATTTAAGAAAAATAAATAAATAAATAAATAATAAATCAGGATTTAGCTCATTCTTGCAAATCCAGCCTCATTTCTCCACTGCCCCGGGGAATCGCTGCTTAATCCCATTATGGGACAGCTTTGGCTGGGATAGTTTCACATCGCAGACTCCGTGACCGGCTGTATTTTTATCTGCTCAGACTTTCCAGGATGCTTTACCCACTTGGATTTACGCTTTATTTACCAGAAATGGTTTTTTTGAGAGTGTGAGTGAAGGTGCAGGCACGTGTACCAGCACAAGGAGGGCTCCCCCTGCTCCAAAACCCAGCCCGGGCGAGCAACGCCAAACCAGGCACGGTGGGGAAAGCAGGAGAAATCCAGTTTGATGTCTGCCTTATCGGTCTTATTTTTATTACACCGAATGTCTAAGAGCAAAATATTGATTGTGATGATAAAGAGATGAAAGTGTCGAGAAGGAATAGGCCCACTAGTTACTCAAGCGATTGGAAGCCGCGATGGTTGTATTTAACAGGCATTTGCCATTAAAAAAAAAAAACGCCTGTTTTTATTTAAATAGCCTAGGGCAAATTTCTCACTAAACCAACTTTCCCACGCCAGCCCAGTGCTCTAACTCTGGTTTTTGGCAAATTTTTTCCTGAGCTGTCAAGGCAAAATATATATAAGAATGCTGGTCTCACTTAGGTTTTTTTCCAGCCCCTGGAGACATGAAAATAATTTACAGATGTGCATTACCTGTTTATATTTGTATTAAGTTTTGCTTAACGGACATAATTTTCTTAGCTTGCAGTTACAAAAAAATATTCCCAGAGTTTCACTCATTTAATTTTAACTTATTAAAACTTTTAAACATGTGTGGAGGTTTTATGCTTTTAAATCACTAATCACATGGACAGTTGCCAAGGTTTCTATTAAAGCCTTTTATGAACGCTATTTTTAAGAGTACCTAAAATCCCATTATTTTTAACCCCTGAAGACCACTCAAAAGAAAAAAACTTTCTTTGGATTTATGTCTTATTCACCTCCAATTGCAAAAAGATTTATGCTGAAGGCTGACTTTTCTCTTCCTCCCTGTTTTTTAACTTTTCTTGGTAGGAGTCTCTGGGGGAGGCTTTTGGGAGAAGGAAACTTGAGGGGGTTCCTTGCGAGGATCTTGCACCAGATCTCCCTGGTACCAGGAGAGGGTTGGCACCAGATTAAAGCCAGGCATCTCACGACAGTGCCTGGCTGGAGGAGTCTTCCTCACACCCATGCTATGCCCCCCATCCTGCCCATGGGAAACCACAGCTGAGCCTTTTACCTCCCCGGCGCAGAGCCACCCCACTGCCATGGGGTGATGGCAATAAATAGATGTATTTGACCTCTCATGGTTGG
>VXBJ01006294.1:388288-398896 GCA_013400055.1 Nycticryphes semicollaris | reverse complement strand
GGGCTGAGCAGCCGCGGGAGGCGCCGGCGCTGGGAGTCGCTGCGTTCGGTGCTGGGTCGCGGTGTGTCTTGGGGGGGGACTCCCGGCGGGGCAGTGCGGACCGGCACCGGCTCGGCCGAGCCCCCGCGGATCTATGCGGCTNCTCCTGGTGCTCTTGCTGCCCGCCCTGACGCGAGGTGAGGGCCGCCGCGACGGGACCCGGGACCGGCCCCTCCAGCGCCCCGCAGGAAGTTTGCCGAGAGCGGGGCCGGGCGCGCTTTGTGCTCCGGTCCCGGCTGGGCAACGCGGGGCACCCTGGACACCGTAGCGCGGAACCGTCGGTGGGGGGGGTGGGTGTCCGGGATGCGGGGTCCCCGTGGGAATGGGGACTCGGTGCCGCGGGATGCCTCGGGACCTGGCTCAGCTCCTGCGGGGCGAACCGGAGCTTGGTGCCGCCGAGGGAATCGGGACCGGAACCGTGGGGGGGAACTGGGCTCCGTACGGCGGGGGTGACCGGGGGTTCGGCGCCCCGGAGGAGGTGGCGGGGGAACGGTCCTCGAGGCCGCCGGGAACCGGAGCTCGGTACCGGGGGGTGCTGCGGGGAACTGCGCTTGCTGCCGTCGGGGGGAGCGGAGCTCGGTACGGCGGTCGGGACGGCGGAGGGGCGCGGAGGGCGGCCGCGTTCCTGCTTGTTGTTCCGCGAGAGCTTTTGACCGTTTTGNCCTAAAAGTGGCCGGAGATGCGGGGCGGAGCGGGGAGCTGCCAGGCCCGGGAGGGGGGGTGGGGGGGCTGGGGCACTGCAACCCCCCCCTTCTCCTCCTTCCCCAGCGCCGGGCGAGCAGCCTCCTCTGTAGCAAGAGCGTCCTGGGAAGGATTTGGGGAAGGGAAGGCAGCGGGGCTGCTTTCACCCAGCTCCACACCAGGCTGAGAGCTGTGCCTCGTCCCCAGCCTTTCGGAACTAAAGTTTACAGAAAGTTGTGCCCGGCTAGAGTGGTCCCCAGCACCCTATTCCACCTCCCGTGGGACAGGCGGGGCAGGGGACAGAGCCTCGAGGGCAGTGGGGTGTCCCCGGGGTGCGGTAGGGTCTGGGCAGCCATCCCGGGGAGGAGTTTGGTGGCGGTGCGAAGCTGTTGTCGCTCAATGTGAAAGTGCTCTGGCTGCACACGCGTGTGGCAAAACCGGTTACGGTGAAGAGCGAGCGGGGCAGAGGAGGGGAAGAGCGAGCCGTGGTGGAAATCGGAAGCGATTCTGGTACTTTCAGCAAGTTGCTGTGGTAACTGTGCAGAATTTGGCTCTGAGGGCCAGACAATGAAACCTTTACTCATAGCAAGTTGTGATGGGGCGACTCATTTCGTTACCGAGTTAATGGCAACTAATGGGCCCTCGGGCAGATGGTTTTTCCCAAATGGCATTTGTCACTCAGGGGCCTGGTCTGGGGTTTCTCTCTGTCAGTCCTCCTGCTGGAGGGGAAGGCAGAGCCTACCCCCAAGCCCACCCTGCGTTTATTTTTAGGTGAGCCTCTCGGGCCATGTGGTCCCTGCCCGCCTCCATCACCCTGCGGATGGGGGCCGGGTGGTGCAGCCCCCATCCCCCCAGGCTTCCAGGGGTCTAGGTGAACCTGTCCCTGGTCTGGGTGACACTGGGGGATGCAGCCCTCCCCTCTGTCACCCGAGACCTGCGCTGTGGCTAATACTGTCCTTCTGTTTGCAGGTTTACGGTGCACGCAGCTCGCCGAATCCTGCCTCAACGGGGGCAAGTGTGAAACTTTTCTCAACGGGACGGAGGTGTGCCAGTAAGTATGGAGGAGCCAGAGGATTTTCATCTCCCCCGACCAAAGTATTGACATGCATGTTGACTCTGCTTTGAAGGCTCTGGATTTAATAGGGCAAGATGCGTTTTCTTTCCTTGAGTGGCAAGAATAACCTGCTTGTGTAGGAGTCGCCGCGAGTCTGGCAGGATCGGGCTTTGTTCCCAGCTGGGTGGAAAAACATGGGCAAAGGGCCATGTTTTGCTGGTGTTAACCTATGCAGACTGCCCTGCTGATGGAGCAGGAGGTAGGGCCAGCCCGTAGCTCTCGTTGGACCTTCGGGCAGGGAGGGAGGTTGTCTGTCTGTCTGTCTGTCTTCCAGCGACTCCCTCCTGGCCCTGAAGCGTTGCCTTTCAGTCCCTCGTGCCCTGGCAGTTCGTGGTGCAGTGTCCAGTACGTCTCCAATAAATGTTCAAGAGAGGTTTCATGGCATGGCACTGGCTGCTGGAGATGCCCCACTGATGTCTGTGAGGCATCGCCCACGGCAGGCAGGGGAGCAGGGCCACCACTTCTTGCTACAGCCCTGCCAACGCCGGTGCCAAGCTGAGGTCCAGCTCCACATTCCTGGTGGGACCTGGCACCCGGGCAGGAGCTTTCTCCAAGCCGATTGTGGGGGAAACGGATGTGTAAAGCGTTGGGACTCTTTGAAGGACCAACCGACCCACCGCAGCGATGGCCGATTCACTCCAGGCTCCCAGGGAACAATAACCAAGAGAAATGAATAAGACTCCAGCTCCCTTTTTAAAACTATTCCATAAAAGAAATGTGAATGGGCAAGGCTCTGTTTTCCGGCCAGATTTCCCTTCTGCCTGTTGAACGTGGCCTGAGCTGAGAGCAGGCGGGGAGACGTTCCCACCCACCCCAAATTTCCAAATAGGAAGTCCTCGGCGGAGGAACCCGAAGGCATTTCCAATCCCAACCTGTTGAATGGCAGTTTCCCTTGACAATGCACGTTGCTTTTTGCAAATCCGCCTGGGTGCCGTTACTCTGCCCAGTAGCCGGGCACCTCCCGCCCCCTTCTCCAAGCTGAGCCCCCCAACCCTTTGGTGCAAATAAATCAGCAAATCAATCAGGCACATGAGCAATTTAATGGACAAAGGCTGGGTCCCTTTGTGAGCCACTAATGAATGCACGCCACTTCTTTTTTTGCACAGAAGCCCTTACCAACGCTTGACGCTCTAAATCTTGTTTTCTTTCATTCAAAGAGCGACAGCTGGGATTCGGTCGAAATTCGGCAGCTATTGTTAAGGGAGGCAGATTAATGCTGTGTGACTAATCATGTATGGCTTCCCAGAATGCCCAACCCTCCACCCCCTCCCCAACCTTACACCCCTCCTTTTCCTTGTGGTCATTCTTCCCTCTTTTTTTTTTTTTCTTTCTTAAGTCTCTGCAACTCCTGATTTACATTTCATGTGCAGATGGTGATGGAATCTAATTAGATCTGATGCGCGCGAACTCTATTTGGAGGAGAAGCCTCCAACATAGGCTTGGGGTGGGTTGGTTTGTTTTTGTTTTTTTAAGAGAAAAATTTTAACTTTAAAGAACTTCTTCGTCGCTAGCTGTGAATAACTGCCTCTCTCTCGGCTGCGGATGCCAGGGATGGCTTCGCGAGTGTGTGCGAGTTATCTTTGCAGGAAGCCAAGGTGTGGTGTGCTCGTAGGGTGTTAAAGCTCTTGTCCCGTGTGGGCTGCGCCTCGTGGGCGATGGGGACAGATATTAGAGGTACTGCCAGACCGGAGGAGGCGCGACTTTCCAAGGTATCCGATAGCAGCTCGCGAAATCCTGGGGTTTCACTTGTTTGAATATCTCTTTACGAGGAGTTTTGCTTCCAAGCTTCTTAAACAAAGCAGAGCCAAGAACACAGATACCAGACGCAGAAAAGCTTGGCACTGCCCTTTGGCGCCTGCGTGAAACGCACCATTTTGGCTGCTGGCCACATCCCCGCTCGGCCTGGCACTTAACAAAGTTTGGCCATAAAGCCCCATTGTGCTGCCCCCACAAATCCAATTAGAAAGTGGAGTGAAATAAATAGCGTACGAGGGAGACGCTGCTCCAGCGGACAGGCGTCCCGGCGTTTGTGGCGGGGAGAGAGTTAGCTGGGTTACGTGAAGACGCCTCCGATAACACCAAAACCCCAGTTATCAGCCCTGTTACGGAAAGGGAATCGCCGTGTGCGAGACGAGGAGCTTTCTCCGCCTTTATTATTTTACAGCGATAGTTTGTAAAGCTCCAGGTGCCTTATCTTGCTTGTCCCTTTGCCAGGCAGCCCGGGGCACGCAGGGCTTTAACTGAATGGAGAGGACTGAGCATTTGATGGGCTGGAGGGCTTGCGACAGAAGAAGCAGCCTAATTAAGCCGCCTTTGGAGCTGCTTTCCATCTTGGCAGGGGCAGCCGGGTCTTTCAGGGCTGGAAGAGCAGTGGCAGAGTTTCGTGCATCCTGCCCAGCCTCCAGCCGAAGGCGCGGGGTGTTTCTCTATGTCCCACGTGTGGCACTTGCACTAGATCTGGAGCTTTGGAAGGTCCAGGCTGTGTCAGGCTCAGCCCAGCAGACGATGGCTGCTGCCGTGTGGTTTCACGGCGCTGGGGAGCTGTGGCTTCCCAGAAGAAGCGCTCGCCTTCAACTGAGGCATTTTCCCAGGCAAAATGAGAAGGTTTTCCAAAAGGACGTTTTGATTTCTGGTGGTAGCTCCTAATTAGACTGTTGGGTAACCAGAGTTTTGACTGGCATCCCTGCAAACGAGCGGGGCTGATTTTAGATTGCTGTGCCATGTGACTGGTTGTTCCCAGGACCTCCCTTGCTCCGCTAGTTAAAAGCAGATGGCATGAAAGAGGGCTGAGTTTCAAACACTGCTCCACCAGCCTTTCACCATTAGAAGTCAGAGGAGCTGCGTCTGGGTTGTCGTGCTCTTGCTTGGAGAAGCCTAAGAGATGGCAAAGGGAAAGAATAAGTTAAATTAATCACTAGGCTTGCGCTGAAAAAGGGGAAAAGTCGGTTTGCTAAAGTACTTCCTCTGTTTATGAATCAGTGCGGTGTTGTAGTTCAGCTGGGGCGATGGCTCCTGAGCTGGTGCCCATTGCTACCACCAGCTTCCACGGGCAGCAGGCCAGAAACCTTAGAAGAAACATTCAGAGGGGGATCGTAGCGGGAAGAGATGATTATTTTAGCTCAAAACTCTTTCAGGAGACAACCAGGAAGACAGAGGGAGCGATCAGAGCCCTGCAGCTCTCTGCTCCCTTCAAGTTATTCAACTGCTCAGTCATTGTTATCTCATTGTAAAGGGCGGAAGTTTCCTTCTGGTTTGGTTTTTCTCATGTGCTTTAACCCAACGTTATTTCCATGAAATAATAACAAAGAAAAAATGCAGCCTCCGTGCTGGAGAGGAAGAGGGTGGAGTGTTGAACAATCAACCAGAGGAAGCTCTTAAAGAAGTAGAGGAGTGGTGATTCAGCCATGTTGAGAACTCTTGATGGCTCTTTCGAGTCTGATCTCATTCTCGGAAAGAACAAGGTGGAAATGGGTAAGAGGGTAGATTAAAAATACAAAAAGCGTCACCTGTTTTGGATTCCAGTGGAAGAGAAACTTAGCTGAGAAGCCCAGCTGGTGAGGTCACTGGGACAGCAGTGGGATTTTGCAGCTCTTTTCTAGAAGAATCTCTGTTTACATCCCTCTTCTCTGCAAGGCGTCGTGATGGTTATCAGTTGTCTCAGGTGGTCCCCACTGACTCCTGCTAACTTGCTTTTGGGATTTTATTGGTTGGGCTGAGGATTTTTGCTTGATTTTTCTCATGGCTCGATACTTGTGATGGCCACAGGGTTGTACTGTGCCTGGGCAGGGGCCAACACAGGTCACGCTCAGGAGGGGATGTCTCGGCGGGTCCCTGCGGCACAGAGATGAGCAGGAGAGGTGGGGTGATGCCTCCTGAGACAAAGTTGCTCAGGGGCTCCCTGGGATGCAGAGAGGATGAGGTATCCATGGTGGCCATCGCCTGAGAACAGAGTGGCCGGGTCCTTGTAGCTGTTAAATGTGTGATCCTGCAGTGTGTGGTTCAGCGCACGGGGCTCTGCTCCACGGGCAGCTTCTGGAGGTGGCTCGATTTCTTAGACAGGGTACGTTTTATTTCACCAGAATCTCTGACTTGCTGTTTTCCTACCTGCTGGAAGCCACGATACATCCCATTTGTATCTACACACCCTGGTCTCACCTCCAAGGCTGTTACAGTTTATTGTATGTAGCATGATGGAGACACGCTTGGCCGTTGCAAGGCCACGCTATTCACCAATTAAGGACTTGGATAACATAATCAGCAGGCAGTTAGCAAGTTTTAAAATAACATTGTTTGGAAATTAACCTGCTCTTTCCAGGCCTGGAGGTGTGCTGGCCCTCGTTTTGCTTGTGTTGGTAGGTGTCCTGAACGGTAACGGCGTGCGTACATGAGTGGAATGTGAAATTTATAGAGCATCGGTGTGTTTAACGAGGGAGTAGCCTCGGGGTGCAGTTACTGAGACCTGGTAAGCTCTGGATGGAGACTTCTCCATGGTTAACGTGTTGCTGGACTCCAGGAGAAGGTTTTAGACCATATATTGGGGCTGTGGAGTGGAAGAGCTTCTGGGATACAGCTTAACCCGCCTTGGGAAGGCAGACCTGCAATGGGGGCTTGGTTGAGTCCTGCCTCCATCCCAGGGGTCAAAAAGGTGGTTGGGGTCCATCTGCTTCACTGCAGGTTGGTGGCTTTGTGTCCAGCCACCTCCTGCTGCTGCCCAGGATAGGGCAGCACCATGGGGTGCTTGGGCTGCCTGCTCACCACTGCCCAGGCCAGTCTGGGGCTGACCTCCTGCAGCCCTTCTCTGTGGGGACAAGGGTTAGAAAGACCATCGGGCTGGAGAGGTGAAGCTTTGGGGTGATTCCAAATGCTTTCCAAATAGTCTTTTCATCTCATTGCATGCCACTGGCACGCAGCACCGAGCCCCAGCACCTGGAAGTAGCTGTGCCAAAATTCTTCAGGTCCCTGACATTTCCCTGTGTCACGGTGCCCTCATGAGCCTGGATTTGCTGGGGGGAAGAGGCCTTCCAGCCCATACATCCACAGAAGGGCTCCATCCTGCAGTGATGGAGGTTGGCCTTGATGGATATCAGCAGTGGCAGGTCAGTGTTGTCACCATCCTGAGGACTGCCAGCCATGAGTGTTGTGTTGGGTGCTCACCAGCACATGGCTCTGCTTTGGTCTGGGATAAAACTGTGACTGCTCGTGTTGGGCCAAAGATCTGGAGTGGTGCTGAGGGGGGAGCATTATGGTTTTGCTTCATGGGTGAGCTCAGAGGCATCCAGAAGCAGAGATGTGAGGGTCAGGACTTTGGCACCACCAGCAGGGTCTTATCAGGGGTGCAGAGCTCAGGCTCTGGAAGGGCTGAGGAAGCCCCAGTTGGACCTAATAGCACAACTCCCTTTGCGCATCTATCATGTGTGATGTTGGGAAGTGTTTGTAGCACTCCCATAGGTCTTGGTGACACCAGACTGTGGTAGCTCCCATCTGCCTGCTTGGAGAACCCCAGGACAATTAGAGATGCCCACGTGGGGACACTCCAGTCTTTACACTGACATCTGAGGCTCGCTGGTAGAGCAGCTGGGTGCTGCTTCCAGGTGTCCATTTGGCCAAGGTGTGACAGTGCCTGTTAAGACTTGTGGGGACTCTGCCTTCCCCGGTGTATGGTATAACCTGAACCCATGGTGGCTCCTTGGTCTACAGCTCTAGTGTGCATCTGGTGGATCAGGTCACCCCGTCTCACATCCCCCCCTTGGCGAGTGCCCCACAGGCAGGGGTCTGTGGTATGGGACAGGGTCGGGGTTTCCCTGTACATCAAGTGAGGTCTACTCAGTGCCTCAGTTTCTCTCCATGTGCCGTTGTTTATCTGAGCATCAAAACCTGCCTTGGTATGAGGTGGAGCAGCGTGACCTGCTGGGGACACCCCAGCTCAGTAGGTGAATTGGGCAATGGAGGTGCCTGTTGGTAAAAGCAGTGCTCGGTGTGGGAGATGCAGGATCAGGACCACAACTCAACCCCCCTCAACCCAGGCTTTAGGGGGAAGAATCTGACTGGGGCCTCTGGGGAGCCTGCCCCAAGAGGGAGCAGCGTCCTGCCCACGCACAGCGGGGTTTGTCCCTGCTCCTGGCTGGTGATGTCCCACCTCTGTGCCTGCAAAGGGCTGTTGGGAGCAGGTGAGTGGTGCGTGCGCTGGGTGTGCTCCCCTCGCACAGCGCTAATTCGTGTCTGCTTCAGGCTTTCACCCATCGCGTCCTCCCCCTTCCCCGACGGCAGCCTGGAGTTAATATTGGAAAAGTCAGTTAAACAGTTAATGTTTAGGCCCTGGTTATTAGGCCCTTGCACATTTCCAGCAAAGGGAGCGGAGTTGCATTTTAATGGGAAACTTTCACGCTCAGTCAAGTTGCAAAAATTTATTTGCGCAGAAGTCATTTTCTTTTAACAAGTTTTCGCCCTAATTCGCTTCCCCAAAATCTGAATTTAATGGTATTTATATGGGAAATGGATTTATTATGTTTTAATGATGCTATAACGTTGCCCTTATTTAATAGGAGGGGCACCCTGCAGGCAAGCGGTGGTGGTGGTGATGGGAGGGCTGGGTGCCAGGAGCACCGAGAGGCTGGGGACCCTCTTGCTTTGGGCTTAGTCTAAAGTCAGAGAAGGTGAGAGCCAGGGGTTCCAGGCTTTGCTTGCACCTCCAAGGCTGGGCAGGATCAGTCCCAGGCTGTCACAAGGGCTGCAGGGCTGAGCCTTGCCTCCTGATACCTCCTCATCCTCTTGGCGTGATGTGACACCGCCTGTGTCCGCCACTGCTGTCCCCAAGAGCAGCAACCAAAGGAGGGTCTTCACTTTGTCAATTGCTCATCCCATGTCCCTGTGCCGAGAGCACCTGCATCAGTGGGGCGATGGGGCCCCAAGGACCACACACTCCTCACTGGCATCGCCGCCTGGGGGGGGCTGAGTGTTTGTGAGCTTGCAGTGATTCATTTTAAGATGGAAACTATCTGCTGTGGATGAGCAGCCCCATGGAGGAGAGCGTGTGCCCAGTGCTCCCGCCCCACTGGCGCATCCTTGCACAGGGGGATGAGGAAAAGACCCTCCCAAAGGCACTAAGGGCCAGGTAACCCATAGAATAGCTCCTCCTGGGGCAGGTGGAGGAATGTGGCAGAGTGGAATGTGCACTACCACTGGCTCCTGCCCT
Source organism: Nycticryphes semicollaris (assembly GCA_013400055.1). Lineage (NCBI taxonomy): Eukaryota > Metazoa > Chordata > Aves > Charadriiformes > Rostratulidae > Nycticryphes > Nycticryphes semicollaris. Next base: position 389,870 of record VXBJ01006294.1, on the reverse strand, counting down.
CGCACCCGCTGCCCCTCAAGCCCTGCACATCAGCTTTTGGGGCAGGCTGGGAGAGTCACCCTGCAGGGGAGCACCCGGGAGAAGGCAGGGAAGCGGGGGGCGGGATGGGGATGCCTCTCCCCGGCCCCCAGCCCCTATTAAAATGTTAGACACAGACCTCCAAGTCAAAAGGCAGGGCGACAGACGGCCCTTTCACAGGGCCTGCTGCTCCCCACAAAAGGGGGGTTTCCAGGGGAGGGGGGCAGGAATGCGGGCTGCGGCCGGAGGGCAGAGCCGCCACCATTGTCCCCACTCCCTCGGCGAGGGCGTCATGTTGACACAGGGATTTCTGCCGGCAAAAGGTGTCAGAGGCAGAGTCTTCCCTCCCTCCCTTGCCGTTTCCTTGGTTAAACTCAGCAGCAACAGAAATCCCAGGATACAGATCCCGGGAGCAGCTACTGCTCAGAGGTGCTTTGCATCCCTCAGGCCGTAGTTTCGAGGAAAGGGATTTTTCTTTGTTGCTAAAAACTATTTTCAGGAACTTCGCTTTGTTTGCAAAGGGAAACCAGCAGCTTTGTGGCTGTGAGGAGCTGGATCTGTTGTTCTCCGGCCGTTGCCATCTTTGCCCACTCACAATCTCACCGAAACAGCCCCGGCACGAATTTCTCTGGCTTTCAGGAGGGTTCGTGCCGCAGGGGCACCCGTGTGCTCTGCAAAACCCCCCTCTCCTCCTGTTTATAAATATCAGAGCTAAATATAGCTTGTTTAAACTCTTGGTGGCTGTTCAGATCCTAATCTCTAGTTTTATGTTCAGCATTAGAAGAGCGGGATGATGGGGTCACGCGTGTCCCGGGTGGGAGTTTTCCATATTTGGCTCTCAGGCAGCGCCGTGTTTAGCCAAAACTTGGTTTGAGGGGGAAAAGGGAAAAAAAAAAATAGGAGAGCTCATCATTCCTTAGCGAGACGGTGACACTGTGTGTGTGCCAGAGCTCCTGGGAGCAAAGCAGGGTGAATTCTCCCTGCACGGGCAGCAAGTGTGAGCAGAGAGGATGAAAATGGGCATTTCCCCCAAAAGGGATGGGGAAGGGAGAGTGGCCTCGGGCACCAGCAGTGCTGGGCTGGCAGGTGGGAATTCCTCATTTCCCCCCAAATTCGGACTTTTTCTTCTGCTGGCTTAAAAAAAAAAAACCCAAACCAGAACGATTTTAAAGGGAAAATGTTTACAAATGCAAAATGGAAGCAGGGAGCAGTTGCAGTGGGTGCTCTCGAATGCCAGAGCTGCGGGAAAAGGGGAGACAGGTAACTTGATAGTGTGTAACAGGGACACTGGTCACCCATGTGGGCACTTGCTTGAGGACCTGCCCGAAGACACTTGCCCCTGCCCTGTGGGTGGGCGGTGGGACCGTTTGCTGGCCTCAGCCCAGGTTGTTCCCTGGGGATCCTCTGGAAGTGCATCCTTCGCGGTCACCCCATGAAGGGGCTCCTCCAAGAGAAGGGGCAGGGAGTGGGATGAGCGGGAAGAGCAGAGCTCGGCTCTGGACTCCCACAAACAATGGGTCCGTGCAGATTCACACCGGCAGAGGATATAAAAACCATCAACTGG
>VXBJ01006294.1:371664-384698 GCA_013400055.1 Nycticryphes semicollaris | reverse complement strand
CAACAAATGCACGTGCCCACGCTGAGCAGATCCAGATTTGGCCTGGGCTGGGCGCTGGGAGCCGGGTGGGAATTTGGGGCCGCTGTTCCCGTTCCCAGGCCATCTCCCGGGACTCGCTGTCTGACCTTGGACGAGGCCTTCTCCGTCACCCTTCACATTGCCCATGAATCCTGCCGGAGATTTATGGGTCGGGAGAGCGGTGCATTATTAATTACACCTCCCCCCTCCCAGCAGTCTGTGTTCCGGGCGCGGGCGCTCGCTCAGGGCCGAGGTGGAAGACATGTCACAGCCTGGTGTCGTGGGAATCCAGCCTCCAGCCTCTGCTTGACCCCCTCCCACCCCCAAAACAAAAAGCCACCAGGGCGGACAGGACCCCCAGACACTGAGGGGGTATAAATCAGCGTGTTTGTACCTGCAAGGAGCACATGCAGCATCCCCATCTGCAGGGCACCCCCATCCCCTGTCCTGCCTTTGGTGACAGCCCCAATGCCTTGGTTAGGTCACATAGAAAATATCCTAGACGTGAAGAGCTCTGAGAGTGTCCGCCCTGTGCCAGCGCAGTGCTGGGAGAGTGAGCATCGTGCATTGGAGCAGGGCTCGGCCATCACCACGGGGTCGGGATGCCGTCACCTTCCGTCACCTGGAGCTTTTGGTGTCTCCACAGCAGTTTAGCAAGTCAATGGAAATGTTTCTCAGCTGCGTGTTCAGGGGAGGGAGAGACACCAGTATTTTGAGCCGTTCCTGCCTGGGTCGGGAACGGGGCGTGCGTCACACGTGGGGCCGGGAGCACGGCCACGCTGGCCGCTCCGAGGATTTCACAGAGGCTCCTCAGGACCTCGGGGAGCTTGGCCGCCTTTCACTGCCTCAGAGCTGGTTTCTAATGGCCCTTCTGAGCTGTTTTGATCTTGGAGCACCCGCCCTGTCCTCTGCCGGCACATATATCTATAATTAAAGCATAGCTTTAATGTCTCTTCTGCTAATTTCCATAAGCTGCTTGGGGTTTGGTTTGGGTAGCCCTCCTCTCTTGGGAAATGCCAAAGGAAAAACCACAGGGTGATCTTCACCTGGCTGTGCCCGCAGGGACATCGCATCCTCCATGTCTGCTCTCCTGGGAGCCCTGATGCCACCACCCACTGAATTATTATATTTTTTTTTTACAGAAAATAAAGCTTTCCTCCCTGAGCTGAACTTCAGGAGTGGTTTTAACCCTCTGGAGAAGTAGGTGGATGTGTGATGAGGTGGCAGCATGGCTGGGAGCTGAACCTGGCTCTGCTGAATTCAGCCTTTCCAGAGCTAGGAGAGCTGAAAAATAACTATGTCTTGGGCTGGCCTTATTCTTCACCTGGTTTTTGATCTCTTGCTTTGCATGCGAGGCTTGTCTCCAGGCTTTCCTCTGCAGCCAGGACTCTAAAGCCGTTGTGGCTGTCAGGCTTTTAAGTGCAGCTCAAGTTTTCAGCTGTGAGTGAGCTCCGGGACACGTGTGGGGAGGAAATTCATCCCATGGCTGCAGTCTGCAGCCGTGCTCTTCCCTGCCTCATCTCAGACTTGCAAACGTGGGCAGGAACAGCATCACTTCTCTGCAGAAGTGTCTACAGATGATGCAGGAGGGGTGTGAAGCTGCTGGGTGTGAGCCTGCTCATGGGCACATCCCCGGTGCTGCCGTGTGGGAGTAGAGGAGCATCTGGAGTCCTCATTTCCTGCTCTTGCTGAGCAGCACTATCACTGTCGTGACAGAGATATCCCTGCCCTTAGATACCTTTTGCTCGCAAACCTTGAAAAGAAAGGGAGATGAGTTGGAAACCGTGGAAGGAGGTTGAGAGGGTTCCCTGAGCTGGGAGATGGCATGGTGTGTGTGCGCCACGGGTATGCGAGGGATGTCCCCCTCCCTGCCACGGTGGTGGCTGTGACCTGAGATCACCAGGCATCCACAGTGGGGCTGCGCTGCACAGGTGCCAACTCTGCCTGATGCAAACTCCTCCGTGGGTTACAGGAGTGACTACTGGATTTTAAGGGTGCCTGTGTTGTGTTGGTTTTTTTCCTCAAGAGTTGCTTCACCGGCACTTCTCAGTGGCTGGAAATACCCCTCTTGCAGGGAGGAGAAATGTGGCATGTGAGTGTCCTGCCTGCCCTCCCGTGCCCGTTGCTCAGCTCAGTCCTTCTGGCCAGGGTAGACCTGTGCCAAGCTCTTCCCTGGCATCTGCCAGACCCTCCTCATTACCTGAGCTGATTGCAGCCATAAAGCAGCTCTTCAAACAAAAAACAAAACCAAAAACAATCTGCAAACTCCATGAAATTTGAGGGATTTCCTGAAGTAAAAGCCTGGAAAGCACCGGGGCAGCCCAGCCTGGGCACTGCCAGCAGCCCCCAAACTCCCCGTGTGCCTTCAGGCAAGGTTTCTCCTGTTCCCCAGGGGAGTTCCTCCAATCATTAATTAACCTCCTGGCTAATAACTGTGCCCAGGCTTGGGCTCGGCTCTGCTCCGGCTTCCCATCCATGAGCTCAAACCACCAGTTGCCTGCACTGCGATTGGAAACGGTCCGAAAACTAATTGGGTGGGAGGGCTTTCGTCTCCGCGCCCCTGGCCCTGGCCTCATTGAAGTCCCAGGATGGTGCAGGAGCCCTGATCTCAGCGATCCCCCCGGGATGCAGAGCATCCCCTCCTGGTCCCGGCTGCCCATGGCCAAAGCCTGTGCCGTGGCCGTTCCCGCGCACTCAGTGTTTCCCGCGCAGCTCAGGGGGCTCTTTGTCCAGCATCAGGCTTGGTTGGTTTTGGGTTTGGTTTTTTTTTTTCTTATTCCTTTTTTTATTTTTCTTTTTCCTGCCTTTTTCTCCCATTGGAGCATCTCGTGACGCTTCCCTGTCCGTCAGCCGCCGCCAGAGCCCGGAGGATTGTTTTAAGAAAAAAAGCGTGTGTGGTGTAGGGAGGCTGAAGGGAGAAGGGGAGGGGGTGTTAGAGGGGGACGGGGGGGGTGGGGGGAAAGAGGTACTTTTAACAGATGACTGCACACTCGAGCGGTTTGCCAGCGGCGTGCCTTCGCCGGCCGCCTGGGCCCCGCACAATGGCCCCTTCTCAGCCCTCGCATTCCCCCACGCGGGGCCACGGCGCAGCCACCCAGAAGCTCCATCGCCCCCACGGCCGCGGCGCCCCGGGCTCGGAGCCGCCGTCGAGCCGGGCATGGACCGCGGGCGCCGGCANGGCTCTGCTCCGGCTTCCCATCCATGAGCTCAAACCACCAGTTGCCTGCACTGCGATTGGAAACGGTCCGAAAACTAATTGGGTGGGAGGGCTTTCGTCTCCGCGCCCCTGGCCCTGGCCTCATTGAAGTCCCAGGATGGTGCAGGAGCCCTGATCTCAGCGATCCCCCCGGGATGCAGAGCATCCCCTCCTGGTCCCGGCTGCCCATGGCCAAAGCCTGTGCCGTGGCCGTTCCCGCGCACTCAGTGTTTCCCGCGCAGCTCAGGGGGCTCTTTGTCCAGCATCAGGCTTGGTTGGTTTTGGGTTTGGTTTTTTTTTTTCTTATTCCTTTTTTTATTTTTCTTTTTCCTGCCTTTTTCTCCCATTGGAGCATCTCGTGACGCTTCCCTGTCCGTCAGCCGCCGCCAGAGCCCGGAGGATTGTTTTAAGAAAAAAAGCGTGTGTGGTNGCTCTGCCTCATTAGGATGCACACCTGCTCCCCGCCGCCCTTTGTGTGCCGAGCAGATGCCCTGATTTATTATTATACACATTTTCTTTTTCATTTGGCCTGGATAATGCCGTCTCATTAACTCAAAATGTCTCCGAATCCTGACAAATTCTCACACAATCCCCAACAATGAAATCAGAATTGGGTTAAAAAAAAAAAAAAAAAAAAAAAAAAAAAGAAAGTAGGGGAAGAGGAGAAGGGGGGAGCAGGGCTGAAGGGCTGAAACGTGGTCCTGCCGCCGGCACGGCGCGGCAAAGTGCGACGGCTCCACGTTGGGGCCGGCTGAGGGTAGGGATTTGCTGGCTCTGCTTCAGTGGAGGAGCCCCATGTTCTTGTTTTTGGGGTTCACAGGCTGGTGGGGGTTGTGAGTGGGTGCTCTGCTCTGCATTTGTGGGGTGTAGTGTTCCCCAGGACCCTCCCCGCTCGCCCCAGGGAGCTTTGGAGGCCATGCATGAGGCTCGGTTCCACCAGCTTGGGTGGCAAAGGCTGCGAGCACATGGGGGATGCCCCAAGCCCCAACCTGCCAAAGCACAGCGGGGAGCACGGTCCCCCAGTGCCCAGATGCTGTCATCTTCCCCAGCCATCACCTGCGGCAGTGGTTGCGTTACCCTGGGCTCAGAGTGGTGCATGAGACCACCCCCAGATTTATTTCTGCTCTCAAGGACTCTGATACCAGCCCAGCATGAGCTGAGCGTGGCATGTCCTGCTGTTCTGTGGTGGCATTGCCATCACTGTGTGGGACAACAGTGAGCTGGTGGCATCTCAGTCTTCTCGTGGCCAGCTCACAATGGCTGCTCAGCACAGCCAGGGCAAAATATCCCCCTTTGGAAGGGGTGTAACGTGAGCAGAGCTGGCTGGGGACAAAACACATGGCATCTCACGTTGCAGATGGGCTACAAGAGATACCGTGCCAGGAGGGTTTGTGCTGAAGGGCCTCATCCCTGGGATCTTTTGATGTCAGGTTCCCTCGGTCTCTCTTGTGCACAGCTTTGCTCCGTCCTCCCTTTCCTGTGGGGCAGCTCCCAGCTCTGTGGGGTCTTTTACCGGCTCCTTGTCCTGCCCAACCTCACCAGGGTTTCCCCTTGCAGCACATCCCCATCAGGATGCCCCAGTCCTGCAGCAGGCAGCTGGTCCAGCCCTGTCAGCCAGCAGTGACAGATGGTAGAACTGGTGACTGTACTGTGGGGACCTTTTCTCAGAGCTCCCATGCAGAGGGGATGCAGCAGCCAGGGCCACTTGTCCTTCCTTCCGCAAGGTTTGTCTTTGGGGAAGATCCCAGCGGGCTGCAAGGAGCAGGAACGTGTCCCACCTGCTGCCAGCCAACGCTGAGCCCGTGTTTGGTCGTATTTGAGTGATTTCTTAGGATGGAGCGAGGATAAAAATGGCCCTGGTGGAGCAGGGTCCCCCATGTAGGCAAGGTCATGGGGTTGTCCTGGTGCTGGTTGGCCCCATGGGCCACTGTGGGGTTTCCTCTCCCTGGGGGTCTGTAAGTGCCCTGGGCTGGGTGTGGGTATGGGGGTGCCCCTCTTGGCTCCACCACGTCCCCCTTTGTGCCTTGGTTTCCTCTTCAGCGAGGAGAGGGGGCAAAAAAAACCCAAACCCCATTGCGATGAGGAGCAGGACGTCAGCGCTGGAGGCTGCGGTTTTGCAAGTCGGTGCAGGCCCCTGGATGGGGGGGACGCCTTTGTTCCCGGCGCCTCTTTCATCTTCCTCTTCTCAACCCAAAGCAGCCAGGGCAGAGCCATGCAATTGCCAAACCCGACATGTCGGGATGCGGCACGGGATCGGGGCGGGGGAAGGCGTTCCCGGAGCTGGTCCCTGGGGTGGCCGGGTGCCCCTCAGCCCCTGGGGGGGGGTCCCATCCCGCTGACGGGGTGTCTCGTCCCATCCAGGTGTAGCGGTGCCTACGTGGGCGAGCGGTGCCAGCTGCCCAACCCCTGCCTCAGCTCCCCCTGCAAGAACGCCGGCACCTGCACCCCGGTGGTGCGCGGCAGCACCGTGGACTACACCTGCGCCTGCCGCCTGGGCTTCACCGACGAGCTCTGCCTGACGCCCCGTGACAACGTCTGCCTCAGCAACCCCTGTCGCAACGGGGGCACCTGCGACCTCCTGACCCTCAGCGAGTACAAGTGCCGCTGCCCGCCGGGCTGGTCAGGTGAGGTGGTGACGTGGGGACACGGTAGCCCAGCCAGCGGGGAGAAGGGGACATCCGGGGAGAGGGGCTGCTCCTGGAAACCCCGCTTAGGTGAAGAATTGCCACCTCTGATTTGGGCTTCCTCCGGCGCTGGGGGAGAACAGGGGGGTCTGCACACCTCAGCAGGGGCTTGGGAGGGTCCTGAGCTGGGTGAGCTGCAAGCCTTTGGCAGAGGAGAGGGTTTTATGGTGGGGGGACAGAGGTGGGTGGGGAGAATTAGTTGCACCCCCTGTGAACGCAGTCCCAGAGCCTGGGTCTGTGCCTCGGTGCAACGATGGCTCTCACCAAGAGCTGCGGTTTGCATCCTCATCCTCCCTCCCTGCCCTCCCCAGGTAAAACCTGCCAGCAGGCCGACCCCTGTGCCTCCAACCCCTGCGCCAACGGGGGCCAGTGCGTCCCTTTTGAAGCCCACTACATCTGCCGGTGCACCGCCGGCTTCCACGGGGCCAACTGCAAGCAGGACGTCAACGAGTGCAACATCTCGCCCTCCGTCTGCAAGAACGGCGGGAGCTGCACCAACGAGGTGGGCACCTACCAGTGCTCCTGCAAGCCAGCCTACACCGGGCAGAACTGCGAGCACCTCTACGTGCCCTGCAACCCCTCGCCCTGCCAGAACGGGGGGACGTGCCGCCAGATCGGAGACACCACCTACGACTGTACCTGCCTGCCAGGTAAGGGCTGCCTCTTCAGGGTGAGGGGACAGGGACCAGGGACCCACTTGCAATCACTTTTGCCACCCCCTAAACAAGTAGTGCCCACTCTTCTCTTCCTCCCTGTTATGACTCCGGGAGGGACAAAAATGGGGGGCTCTGGGTTCCTTGTGCCACCTGCCTTTGGGAAGACGTTGGGCAGCGATGCCTGAAGAGGAGAGGTCACACAGGGGCTTTTTATACTTGGTGATTCACCAAAATAGCTCTTCCAAAACAACTGGAGCAGCAGAGGCCCCTGTGCGGATGCTCATATTCCAGAATAAGAGTGCCTTTTTCCGCTTTAGCTTAATCCACTTCCAGAATGGAATAATTAGGCCGGAATAGCTATTTTGGATAGTTTCCGAGTGCGAGTGGAGGTGGGGAAGGGAGACCCTCTCCGTGCTCGCTGCTGCTCCCTCCGGCAAGCACCAGATCATCTTAGCTGAATTACAGCCTCTGGAATGAAGGGGTCTTGTGGGAGGGGGCCTGGTGGGGGCTGTCGGGGAGCTCAGCACCCTATCCAGGAGCTCAGCACCCTCAAAGAAGCTTGGCACCCAGCACACTGGAGGAAAGAGAGGTGTCTGTGAAAGGGTCCCTGACCCTGGTGAGCCCTTTCACTTCTGCCCTCAGCAGTGGTCTGCAGGGAGCAGAAGGGGCTGTGTGTGGCCCCACACTCCCCCCGGCCCCGCACTGCCCGGAGAAATGAAATAGCGGAGTTTCCTGCCAGCGGGTGGCCGGCACAGCCCCGAGCCAGGCTACTGCCCGGTGCAGCCCCACACTCAGCCCAGACTGTGTTTGCTGGGGGGCAAATGCCATTTCTCGCCCAAGCTGGCCACACTGTGTGGCTGCAGCAGTCACAGAGGGGACGCATCCACCCTCTCCCTTGGAAGGAAGCTGTGGGCAGTGCGAAACTGCCTGAGAAGTCCCTCGTGGGATTGCTTTGATCTCCTCCTCTGGTTGCCCGTAGCCCCCACATGGGCTGGGTCAGGATGAAGGGTCGGCAGCTTCTCTGTTCTGCACCCCAAGCGGTGCTTGGATTAGTGGGGGGAGCTCTGGTCTCCCCTTGCCATAGCTCCTGCCCCACCGCTATCTGGGGACATGGCATCACGGTCTCCCAGGTGGCACAGACGAACACACATCCTGCTGGCCACCCAGCCCAGTGCCGGGGGAAGACACACGATCCCCACGGGGCAGCAAGAGGGGATCTCATCTTGATCTCTGTCACAGGTTCAGAGGTTCAGTCCCCTTCACAAACCTTTTGGCTGCAATAATTCAGGAGACTCAGTGGTGAGACAATGGCCCAGGTTGCCCAGAGAGGTGGTAGATGCCCCATCCCTGGAAGCATTGAAGGTCAGGTTGGACAGGGCTCTCAACAACCTGGTCTAGTTGCCCCTGCTCCTTGCAGGGGCAGGGTTGGACTAGGTGGCCTTTATAGGTCCCTTCCAACCCCAACCATTCTATGATTAACCATCCAAAATACACAGGATTCTCATGCTTCCCCACCCAGGCTGGAACAAAGCTCCTGTCCTTAGGGCCAGGGAGGCATTGACAGGGTGAGCAGTGCCGGGGAAGGAAGCCTTTCCTTCCGGGATGAGCCAGTGCAGCCGGGAGCTCCCAGGGGCGATGCTCGACGGGAGCAGCTCCCAGCCTGCAGGGACAGGCAGGAGGAGCAGCGCTGGCCCTGCCCTGCCATTCCCGCTGACGAGGCACTTTCCCCAGAGCAGCCCAAGCGTTGGGCAGGTCGGGGTGAGGTTTGGCCCTGGGGGAGCATCCCTGCTGGTGTTGGGGGGGGGCGGTGTGTGTGTTGGAGATCGCATTCACACCCAGCTGCGGCTTCGTGGGCTGCTTCCAGGAGCTTTGCATGCTGCACGAGCTGGTTCAGCTCCTGCGGGGTGGCACGGCCCCCCTCTCCCGGGATGGGGTGGGGGGGGGACACAAGGCTTGGGGAGGGTGTCCCACGGCACCATCGCCATCCGGCATGGCTCGCTGCAGGAGCTGCATGGGCTCTGGGCGGAGGCAGGAGGGACAGGGGGCTGTTTCTCATGATAAGAGGGTGATTGATACGCTGGTATGCAGCGCAGCAGACCTGAAACAATGTCCCCTTTTCATTCCCGGAGAGGCCTGGCCGTACCGGGTTTCTTCAAGTTAAACTAATCTTGGCTGTTTTATCATGCCATCGCTGTAGAATGTAACCCTGAGTTTAAAGTAATTGCAGTACTAATTACTCATTCGGATGGTTCAAAATGAGTTAATCCTGGTATCTAGGACAGTGCCAGTTATTGCTGTTCAGTCTCAGCCCAGCTGCTTAAAAATGAGGCACAAATCAACGTTATCTGCTTTGGACTCTTACCAGCAATCGTAAATAGCTGCTACTGCGCCTCGTGCGATGGGGCTGAGGCTACGGGGGAGAGAACATGGCTCTGGGAGAGAGCAGGGGGAAAACCCCCAGCTGGGCCAGGGTCTGGGGTCCCACAGAGGATGAGCCTCGTCCCTTCCCTGTGGAGATGAAGCAGTGAGCTGCCCGCGCTGGGAAGCAGCCTGGTCAGGACCTGCAGAACACCATGGGGAGTTTGGGGGAGCTACAGGTGCACCCCAGCACCGCTGGCATCGCCGTCCCTGACCCCGAGCGCCTGGGTGGGCTGGGAAGGCAGGCACCCAACAGGGGCTGGGTCGGGGGCTTGGGGAGGTTGGGCAGCTCTTACCAGCCAAGAACAAAGGGGGATCTTAACCCAAGTGGCAGTTTGAGGGGGACAGGATGGCTTGGCAGATGTCCTGAGAAGGACTTGGCCATTTCATTGCTGCTGCAGACGCAGGGAGGGGCTGGGGGCGGCACGGTTCCCACTCCTCAGGTGGAGGCGATAACATAAATCCAAGCAAGTGGGCTGGGATTAGCCCTGCGCTGCGGTGGTTCACCCTGCCAGAGACTTGGATCCCCCTCCGGGGGAAGCACTGCTGATGAGGCTCTTTACATGTGAAATTAAAAGCTGGTGATTCAACACCAGGTGCCGCAAGCCTTGGTGGGAGCAGTCCCGGTTCATCCCGGCTTGCTGTGGAGCCGGCTCCTCCACCGCTCAGGGCGAGTGTCTCCAGAGCCGGGGGCTTTGGCAGGGGAGCCCGGTGCCGGGGACGGGACGCTCCATCTGCCCTGTGTGGAGGAAGCCGCCGCCGCCGCTTGCGGGCTCCAGCAACGGCAACCTGGCAGGGAAACCTGCACGTCAGAACCAAGCCCCAGTAGAGGCGGGACGGGGCTGGGGATGAAATGGGGTGGCTGGCTTCAAAGTCAGGCTGGGAGCGCCTGGCACACGCTCAGCACCTGATAACCAGCAGCCTGCCATCGGCGGGGGGGGGGTGGTGAAGGGGTTGAGGCAGTGGCACGGCTGGTTGGTTGGTCAGCATCACAGCAGATACCTCCTCTGTGCAGGGTTCACGGGCCAGAACTGTGAGGAGAACATCAATGACTGTCCAGGCAACAACTGCAAGAATGGGGGCACCTGCGTGGACGGGGTCAATACCTACAACTGCCAGTGCCCGCCCGAGTGGACAGGTAATGCCACCACGGGGCTGGGTGGAAGGACAGATCCTGCCCCAAGGGATGCCGGGGACAGGGTGGGGAGAGCCATCCTGCTTCACAGTGACACAGAGACTGTGGGAGCTGGGAAGCACCAGCCTCATGCAGGTGCCCTGTCCCCTGGCAGGTCAGTACTGCACTGAGGACGTGGACGAGTGCCAGCTGATGCCCAACGCTTGCCAGAACGGGGGCACCTGCCACAACAACCATGGTGGCTACAACTGCGTCTGTGTCAATGGCTGGACAGGCGAGGACTGCAGCGAGAACATTGATGACTGTGCCATGGCCGCCTGCTTCCACGGGGCCACCTGCCACGACCGAGTGGCCTCATTCTACTGCGAGTGCCCCCACGGCCGCACAGGTGAGGCCCCGTCCCACCTTGTCCCCTGCTTGCGGAGTGGGGTGGCAGCTCCCTGCATGTCCCCTGGCTCCTAGCCTGAGGTCTTGGTGTGCAATCACTTCTGTGCCCATCACCCTTGACACGCGCCTGCCTTCTGCTGCCCAGGTTTGCTGTGCCACCTTGATGACGCCTGCATCAGCAACCCCTGCAACGAGGGCTCCAACTGTGACACCAACCCTGTCAATGGCAAAGCCATCTGCACGTGTCCTTCAGGGTACATGGGGCCAGCCTGCAACCAGGACGTGGACGAGTGCTCGCTGGGTGAGTGCCGGGGCTGGGCTCGTGCGGGTGGCTGAGGAGCAGCCGGGAAAAGCACCGGTGCAGCCGGGAGTGTGTCCTGTAAGCCATACTTCTGTTTTGCAGGAGCCAACCCTTGCGAACACGCAGGGAAATGCATCAACACCCAGGGGTCCTTCCAGTGCCAGTGCTTGCAGGGCTACTCGGGCCCTCGCTGTGAGATTGATGTCAATGAGTGCCTCTCCAACCCCTGCCAGAACGATGCCACCTGCCTGGACCAGATCGGGGAGTTCCAGTGCATCTGCATGCCCGGTAGGTGGGCAGCCCCGTGGACCCCTGCCCCAGTGCTGGGAGTGGGTGGTGGGAGGGCTCTGGTTGCCCCTGAGCTTCAGCTTGGTGTTGGTTTGGGTGAGAAGCCGCAGTAGGTGCCTTTGTCTGGGGACAGCAATTAAAAGAAAGAGCTTGGTAAACTTTGCACGTTCTCCTGCTGTGGTGGTGGGACTGGAGACGAGTTGGGCACCATGAGCCCTGCGCTGTGCTCCCCCTCTCATCGATCTTGCTGGCTTGGGTCAAGGCAAAGGCAGGGAGATCCAGGATGGCCAGCCACGGAGCAGCTTGTGCATCAGGTCCCACCACCTGCAGCACAGCTCCCAGGCTGCCTTGGAAAGGACCAAATACACCCTGGTGTAAGCTGCTCGTCCTGCTTGTTACGGTGGCCCCATGCCACAGCGCTGACACCGGGTCTCTCTGCAGGTTACGAGGGGGTTTACTGTGAGATCAACACGGATGAGTGTGCCAGCAGCCCCTGCCTGCACAACGGCAACTGCCTTGACAAGATCAACGAGTTCCACTGCGAGTGCCCCACCGGTAAGCGGCATCACGGCACTGCTGCCATCACGGCGGAAGCAAAGCCATGGTGCATCCCAGCTCGAGCTGGGAATGAGCCGAAAAGGAGCTCCTTAAATTTCAGAGCCTCCCAAAACGGGGAGAGGGGGGCACTGAGCACCTCTTGGTGCTGTAAGTGGGGTGTTCCCCCATAGCGGTGAGGGGCTGAGCCCCGTGTGGGCGATGCTGCTCCAGGTCCGGCCCATGGGAGAGGGGAAGGAGGATTAAACCCCATGGCTTTGCACTTGAAAAGGCCCCTCTTTGGGAAGGAGGGCTGGGGGCCAGGGGTGGGGGGGGTGTGTGTGCTGTGCCAACGGCTTTGAATATGGTGTCAAAGTCACGGGGTGGAGCGGAGAATGGGGAGACGGTTAATCTGTGAAAGGAGGTTTTGAAGTTCAGAGACTTTGCTCCTCTAGAGATGTAAATAAGATGCTCTCAATGGCGGGTCGAAGCCCCGCATTCAGGGCCCCCAGCAGCCATCCCCATGGAAACCCGGCGCCCCGGCTGGGACGCGGGGGGCCCGGCGAGATCTGCCCGGCAGAGGGGGGAGGCTGGCGGGTCCAGCCGCTTCGTGGGGACGTGACTTCTCCCTCCATTCCAGGCTTCAACGGGCACCTGTGCCAGTTCGACATCGACGAGTGTGCCAGCACCCCCTGCAAGAACGGCGCCAAGTGCGTGGATGGCCCCAACACCTACAGCTGCGAGTGCACCGAAGGTGAGGGCTTCTGGGAGGGGGGAGCTCAAGGGAACAAGCCACCTTTCTGCCCCGTGTTGTGCTGCAAAACCACTTTGCTGAATCAAGAACGCGTTCCCATCTCCCCAGACACCCACCGTGGGGGTGTCCCCAAAGCCCCTGGTGGAGGGGTAAGTCCCCCTGCCGTGACTCTCCTGACCCAGGACTGTCCCTTTTCCCATGTGACGGTGGGGCAAGCAGAGCCCTGCAGCCCACCAGTCCCACAGCCAGGCGTAATGAGCCCGATGCTCGTTAGGTGTGGCCCTGCAGCAGCCGTCCCACCGGGCTCCCCGCCTCGGCGGCGGGCGGCAGCGAGAAGGAAGGCAGGAAGGAAGGAATAAAGCTGCCTCTATGGGGACGCAAGGTGCAGGGCTGCGGGGGCTTGCCGACCGAAACCCAAGGAGCGGTTGCACAAAATGATGACTTGAGCCCTGGTGGCAAACAGTGGCTCTTTTGTGGAGCAGCTCCCGCCAGAAATCTTCCAGCTGAATGGCCTCTAATTAGTGTCTTGCTAATGCCAAGCCCCGATGAAAAGCTGCTATGTGGGCTTGGCGGGGTCTAGTCAAAGCTGTACTTTGTCCTCAGCTCTCCACCCCCAGCCCGGCGGGGAGGGAGCCGGCCAGGAGAATAGGATCTGCCGGGGGG